>QOCX01003921.1:0-16091 GCA_005959815.1 Sarcophaga bullata | reverse complement strand
CGACCACCACGAGAGCCAAATCCTCCACGGAAACCACCACGGGCTGGAGCTGCGTCCGCCATTCTACAAAAAAATAAAAAACAAAATTAGATAAACTTTTGAAGTCGCAGACAGTGAGGTTAGAATTGAAAGTTTTTTTTATCAGACACCTTTAACCATCCTTAGGTCAAAACCATGCTATTTGCAAATTGACCTTCTGGTGGAAACCGCAAAAGGAAAATCAAAGAGTTTCATCATTTAATTTTTTATCACAAAAATATAAACAATAGAAATCCAACATATAAATTAACACAAAGCAAAGACGCCATTACGGAACACGTGGCTTGTCACAAGAAATATTAATATTTCAGTGAACATTTTACTACGAGTCATGCATTTTTTTTATTTATTTATGAAAAGTATTAGGATTTCTACGTATTTAATTTTTATAAACGCTCATTTTTTAAATATTAAAAAAATTATGGAATTTTCGCACTTTACTTACTTGTAGTATAAATATCTAAGTTAAAACGGTGAAGGTATAAAACCGAATGAACGATACATAATTCGTCATATTATCATGAACCAAAATTCGTTAAAAATTATTATTTAGTTGCCATATTTTCCATTGCAATTTGTATTTATTATTATGTTAGATATATTATATCGTATTGAATAGTATTCTTTAGTTTGTTTTATTTTTAAATTATGGGCAATCCTGTAGTTTTTGAATATGCATTCCAGAAAATACAACTCTGTACAATATTCGCCACTAGAGCGCCATTTGAATTATAAATTCAATTTGACATGTTTGACGCGCCATTTTTATTGGGTTTTCTGCTTTTGCATGCTCACTTTTACTTATTGTTCTCTTTGGAACCAGATAGTTTTATTTTAAATCGAACGACTAATAATAATTAAAACGAAACGATTAATGACCTTTTAAAGTATTCTATGTTAAAAGGTCATAAACAATTCTTATATTAAGTTGTAAATAAAAATTGTTGAAGAATAGCGTCAAAGAAATTATTATACGACAGGTACTGGTGCAAGAAATATTGGACATGTGCGTTCGTGTGTGTATGCCAGACTAAATATAAATAGTCAATTTATAAGATGGTAGAGAGAATAATATATTCATATATATATATCACTATTTAAAAAAATTTGTTCATTTTTGAATACATTCATTTTGTATTTCAAATTCAATGATTTCGCTTGTCGCTTTTTATTAAGAGAACGAAAAATAAGGGTGAATTTTGCTGTTGTTTACAACGTCTGAAAGTTTTTGTTGTTGTTTAGTCTCTCTTAAATTCTGACATCAGTCTTGTTCTTCCTTTTCTTATTGTGTATGTTGTGTTGTTGTTCGTTGTTTGACAGTCGAAATCTGATTGTATTTATCGCCCATTGTTTTGCTGTGTATGAAATGTTGGCAGTCATACCAACAGGCAGCAGCTGCATCAATTTTATATTAAAAATCTCCAACTAAAAATAATAAATCTAACAAAACTAACAATAAATAAACGTCAACTAAAAGATTAATTAAACTATTTAGTGTATTTTATATTAAAGCCCTTTCATTAGCTGCGTTTTTGACGTCTATTTTGCTTTGTTATTGAAAGCCGAAACGTACTTATGAAAGCGTTCTACTTATCATGGAAGGTTAGTTTTTTTCTTATTATTTTATTTATGATTTTTTTTCTTATTTAATTGTTAAATTTTTTTATTTTTTAGCATCCCAACAAAATAATGATGAAGTACATGAGGTGTTGAATAAATATTTGGAATTGTTTCAACAGAATAGCATCGCATTCAAGTACTATTTGGCACCGAATAGTGTAATTGATTGGTATGGTCGCACTGTACGTGGAGCCAACAAAATACATGATTACTTAAGGTAGGTCGGAAAATGCCCTTATTTGATTAGAAGACCTATTTGCCATGGATTTAAAAATAAAGCATTTACACACATTAAAATGTAAAATTTCATTGCAACTGCACTCTTCCGACAGTTAATAAGTATTTTAAGATTGGGTTGGTTTACTGAATTTATATCGACCACTCATACATCGTTATATTTACATTTGTAATGTCTCCTGCTTGCATTTATGCTTATATGGTTTCTTTTGGTTAATTTTTAGACAAAATTCAGGTATAATTATGGCCACAAATAAAACAACGTCAGCAGACATTAAATCCCGATATCTTGATGTATCGATAGATTAAGAATTTCGTGAAATTATTGCTCTTGCTGAAAACACGTACTATAATATCATAACCCCTTCTCAGTAAATTAATTTTCAATTGCATTTTCGAAACAAAATTGTTCAATAACAACACCAGCAATATATACATACATATTCGCGGATTTCTCAGCCTGATGCCAGAGTGTGCGCTTGAAACAAAACACTATAAACTATCTCTTAACATGCTTTGCATCACTGACTACCTAGTCACTCCCCTCCTATTCTCCCACGTTTCTTATATATTCAATCAAAACATTTTCAAAATATAATGACCACGAATTAAAGAATTTTTAAAGATTAACTGTTCTTACATGGTAGCAATATTCGACGATATTTATTATTGCGTCGATACTCCTGACCTCTCAGGGCATGATTTATTACAGTTACCAGTCTTCAATCGACGAAGCTAAAAGTGCGCCTTAGTATATGGCATTTCAGTCGTTGAAACACGCATATACTATACTGAGTCATGTAATTACATACCACGCTCTCCCCCCACTAGCTTCAACTACTACTACTACTTTTTTTCATTACCTACACAACGTAAATTCTCACATAACATTTTGTTTTCTACTATTTAGACATGAAATTTATAATAATTTTGACCATATTGAATTTACGGAGCCCAACAAATGTGGACCAATCGAAACTAAAACCAGTCATATGCGAACGTAAGTTTCTTTTACAGAAGGACATGTCTTTTCTTTCACTAAATTTAAACATTTTGCAGGAAAATTATATCCACGAAACCTATTGATCATGTCCATCCGATAAATCGTGTACCGGATATGGTACGTTTAAAATCATATGCTGATAGTGATGTGGAAGATAATGAACTACCGGAAACGTCTGCATTTGCTAATGCCATAATAAGTAAGGATATAAAAACTCCTGAAAAATGCACAACTAATTTGGGGCATTGGAGAACTGACACCGCCATCAAGTGCTAAAAAAGTTGAAGAAAATGAAGAAGTGCGAGAAATTGAAAAAGACGAATACGGGGATAAATCACATAGATCTTTAAAACGTACCCATTCGGGGCGTTTTAGTTACTTAAAACGTTTGCCAACGCACCGTCTACTAGCAAGCGTGTTAGTAAAGATTACAAGGGTATACGCACCTTACTTGATGACTCATCAAGTGAAGAAGATGATCTAGAAACAATGGAAGCTTTATATATCTCATTAAATAATTGAAGTCAAGGGCAAGATACATAATCGTAATACGACTTTGTCACAACAAAGAAGTGCTCTTTGGCGTGATTGTACTGGAGATTGCAACACGTTTACGTATATCTTATCGCCGCAAATTGGAAGGTAATCAAGTACAGTTCGCTTTATAATATATGAATCATGTACTGGTGTGCCAACCATTATCAAAGCGTAATCTTATGACACATTTTCCATGACTGAATCTAAAAACAATGAGGACAATCTAGAACATGTAAAACGAAGAAATGATAGCAGAATCATATTGCATGAACCTGTACTTATAGAACCACATGACATAACAACGACAACCACTTGTTGGCAGTAACGATGATCCATTCAACGACAACGAGAGCTCTTTGGAAACATTATCTACAGCTCATTTGCGTACTCCTACCAAATGACACACCACCACCGGCTACACCAAAACGTAAACCCCGATCATTATTTCAAACCAGCTCCGGCTTAAAGCGTTCAAATAGCTCACCAACTGCTCCTACGCCTAAACGTAGTGCGGCACGCAGTTTAAGACTTTGATTTTAAAATTATTTACATTCTCTTTTATTTTTATACAAACTTTTCAACTCGTTTATATACCTTTTATTTTGTAAGTAACGTTTTTCCTTTCTAATTTGTTTAATCTCTTTTTTTATTAAGGATAAAAATTACAAGTTATTTTAGAAAATTTTCTACCAGAAATGGTTAATTTTGTTTTAAAAATTCTTTAAGATTTGAGGGATTTGCTGTAATCACAAGATACTTACTTAAGGGAAAAAATAAGATTTTGTCTTCTTTAAAACTTTCAATATTTTTTAGTAGTAAAGAAGTGGAAATCTTAAGAATTTTGACTATTTGATTGGAATGTCTTGAGATATTCATGGAAAAGACTAACGTTACTAACGTGTCTACTGCCTTCTGCAGAGTTTTCTAATACAATTTTAAAGGAGAAAATAACGAATTTTACGACAAACTCTTACATGAGCTCACGCACATATTAAGTGGAATCAACCATAACTGTTTATTTCACTAAAGTAATATGGAATGACATGATTAAGAATAACTTCGTCCATATGAAAACAATGAAAACTATTTCTTATGGAACCGGACACGAATCTACTTGTTTTGGTATGACAATTGAAAATTTGTATTATGAAAAGTATTTGAAAAATTTATTGGTTGATTTTGGATGGCAATTGAACTTCAGTTGAGATGCCAGTTCAGTTGTCAGTTAGAAGTTGGTACTTTTGTTTGGATCCATAAATATATTTTTTTTTACTTACGTCAAGCAGTCGCAAAACTGCAATTTGAATCTTGTTTGTGATCCTTTAAATTGAATATTATGCATTGAAGTTATTACTGAATATTGAGGTCTTTTACACATACAATCTTTACATAGCTTTGTATTACAAAAGAACAGTTAAGAAAATAAAGAATAATTTTATAAGTTTACGTCCCGGACACAATTTCTTATTGGCTGCTTATAGTTTGTAACCAAACCGTGCCGAACAATTCATCTATAAAAGTTACTTTTACAAATTTTATTTTTCACTTTTTTTTTAGCATAAATCTGACTTACGATTGTTTCTTTAATAATTGCCAAGTTGTTAAATAGGTTTTAATGTATGCCTTTATACGCTGTCTTTTATAATTTTCTGTCAATTCATATTTAAGAATGTATAAAACTAAGTTGTAAGGTTTTTCATTTTTTATGTCTGTCTGAGGAGCGTGCAAGTATTTCTTTAATTGAAAATGTTCCTAGACTTTAATAAAATATTTACGCAGTAAGAGAAAAAAGGACGAATTGTTCTTATTCTTATTTTTTACTTGACTTTTATAGTTTCCGAAATTGTATAAATTCCTTCAAACTTCTTAGAATTGCTTTTCATAATTAAAATTAAGAAATTTGATCTCGTTCTTTAAATTAAAACTTCCTACATTTTGTTTTAAAGAAACTGCAATAAACAATATAATATTTGTAATTAAACTATTGCCATTGACGAAACTAAATAAATTCCACTAAATTCCGTGAAAATTTCTGAATCGATCTCCTTTTGTTAGCAATAATTCACATTTTTCATAGCTTAGAACGAAGCATATTGTTTTGCATGTATAAGCATAGTTTAAATTAATATTGATAAGCCTTTTGATTAAAACAAAATCATTTTTACTTTCTTTAAATATTTGCGATTTTTTTTTTGAATATTTCTTTTATATAATTTATATTAAACATATTTTTTAAATATATTTTTTAATTTGCATTTCATTTACTGCCTAATCTAAACAAGTTATATATTTGATTTATTATTACATACTAAACTATTATATTATTTAAGTATGAAATGCGTTTTATAAACAACAACTCAATTAAAATTGTGGTATAAATATTTTTTTCCTTAATAAATAAAGTGTTTACTTTTAATAAAAAAGTACAATAAAAATAAAACAATTCATTACAATCAAAATTTTAATTTATATTTAAAATAAAAAAAAGAATTAAGTGGGGTTTACATTCGGCAGAAATGTTTTGAACGTCCACCCTTATCATGAAAATGAAATAAAATAAAAGGCTTCTAAAGGTCTATGGTGATCGAATAATTCATACGACTGAACAAGTGGAAATTTAATTAATGAATGCAGTGCATCATTTTTATATTTAGAGAAATATTATTACGAAATATTTATCTTGAAAAAATATTTTGCGTTAAGGGTAATATTTTTCGAAGTTTTCAAAATGAAAGAAAAGAAAATTTTATTCACGATAAGGTTCCTTATTTAAGTTTTTTATATTTAATTTCTTTTTTAATAATTTTTTTTATTCTAACATTTAATAAGTTTAAAATTTGAAACAATTACACTTACAAAATACTACATATGTATGTATTTAATTAAATTGTTTAATAATGCAGGCATAGGCAAACGTTAAACTTGTTACATTTTATTAGATTATGATTAAAAAATTAAGAAATATTTGAATAATAATCATTAAATATTCAGAATTGCTGTGGATGCCTAGATAATTATTAAAAATATCTAAGATGACTGATAAGTAGACTTGGAGTGAATATAAATAGAAATGTCTGATGACTGCCAGCTGTGGTATTCCAAAGATAGTGATCTAAACAAGATCGGCAGAGAGATATGGCACTATTATACATTACTTCGTTATCAGATATGTGTATGTACATATTTGGAACCGGAAAGTTACGGACTGTTTGAAACAGAATTTAGATAACATGCAATATATACACATCATTAAAGACTATACAGAACGTTGTAAGTTTAAAGAATGTAAGTGTACATTTTTCTTTTGAATCAAAATTAAATTTTATTTTTAAATTAAAAGGATTACATAGGACTTGGTGGAAACAATATGGTACAGAACTAAGCTAACATTACAAGATGGATTTCAAATCAAAACAAAAAATTTCTAGTTAACATAACGTATTTTTTTTTAATCACAAATTCTCGATTAATAATGTTGCACCTATGCCTGCGAATGACTAATATTTTATGAAATACAGTATGTAAGTATTTTTTTTATTAACATTTTAAATACTGACAATTAATAATTTCTTAAACAAACATTAAAAACTATAAATTAAAAAAAAAACAAAAATAATGACGAATTATAATTCATAAATTGTGCTATTATCGGGATCGACTTCTATGGGCTTGACAAAAAAATCGTCGACGATCATTGACAATGGGAGGAACTGCTATATCGTCAGTGTTAATATCACCGCTGCTATTAAGCTGTAATAAAATTATTAACAGAAAGAAAATTCTAATTAAATTTATAAAAGCATTTAATAGCACAAACATTTTTTGAAATTTCAATAACAGTTTTATTTCAATTTATTTTTTAAGAGTAAACAACCCCAAGCATGCAAATCCAAATATTTTATGATTCATTATCAATACAGAAAAAAGTAAAATTAGAATAAAATTTAGATAAATATTGTACAATTAAGTAAATAGTTAAAAAAGAAGTGTGTTTTTTTACTTACTCATTTAAGTATTGTTTGGTATTTTTTTTTCTTTTAATGTCAACCCAGTGTTATAACGCTTTTTTTTTAAATATTCTTATTATTATTATTTTTTTCTTGTTTTAATAAAAACTAAATTACACATTTGAATGCAAATCACATAAAACAAAAACAAATTACAAAACAAAATACAAAAAAAAATGAAGATTTGTATGTATGACGATGACAATTTTTAATCGAATGACAAACAAGGACAAACCAAAATACTGGTGTATGATTTCTTTATTTAACGTTTTATTTTAAACTATTGCTTTGATTTAAGTAATTATTTATTTATAGTCTCCTTTAACAAATATTTAAAATTTGTATATTTTTGTGTATGTATTGCAGTGTAACAGGAAAGTGTGTGTACATATGTGTGTTTTAGTTTTAAAAGTTTTTAAAGTTGAATTTATTTTTACAATTTACGAAAAGATTAATTCTGTTGATTTGCATCAACATAATCAAATGAGGACGTCTAGAAAAAGAAGGAGAAACACAAAAAAAAAGAAACACATAACATTTAAATTTTAAACAAAAAACAAATATTTTGTAATACAATATTTCTTTTATAAACAAATTAAACAAAAAACAATAACAGTTAATATATAAGATATTTAAATACAAATTAATAACATGTATTCTTAAAAAAAACTTGTATTCTTAAAAGTTTTCTTTTTTTTAAGATTAAACCTTAAAGTCCCTGTGTTTATATGAATATTGCACAGTCTACATCATAGAAGTATTTCATGTGAAATTTTTGTTCAACCTCTTTAAAACTTTTTTCTTAATGAAATTAATTCAGATTGACGTGCAAGAAATTTTTTTTTCTGTTCTCGCCAATAAACTTAAACTTGCTGAAAGAAAACATTTATAATGTGAACTGAGACAAGACTAACATACTAAGTTGAAAGAAATGTCTGCGACATAAAATCCACGACTTTCAATTAAACCTATCAAATGGTTTGAAGATCTTCACCATCAGCTGACCTTATCGAGATAGTATTATCGATAGCTATCGAAACTATTCTACTGATACCAACACCAATTTATCTAAATACGAAGAAATATACGCAACAATTGGCTCTCTTTACTTCGTAATGAGTTCTTCAAGGTACAGTTACCGAGAAGTATTGCTACCAACCCTCTAAGGACTGTTTTAGGCTTGATTCCCTGTACATGTTATTCGTTTTTTAAGGGGCCAGCACCTAAGAGTTGAATGTATGCATTGAAGAGATATCAAAAACATACGAAATGTCAGTATTTCGTATATCAATAGTGCGACTCATGATGACACTATTTTCGTAAAGTTGTGTGTGATCTATATTGGAGCAGGGCTTTAAAAAACTAAAAAGATTTTTTGGCACAAATCACTATATACCGAGTCATACAGAGACAATATTCCTTTAAGCAGAGCAGATTGTTTGATTTTTTGTGGTAGTCAAGCATTCTTTCGATAACTTAGAGAAGGACGAAGCAAATCGCTTTAAGTTTTATTAAAGCCAACATTTTTAATGTTTAATATTCTAACACGAAGACACAATATACCGACATGTTGATATATTCTGGATGTATCCTGTATATAAAAAACTCCTATCTGATATATGTTTAAGAAGATGTATTCTATAAAAAGATGATGTTGTTCTGCTCGGCTAATGGTTTTAAAATGGAATGGAACGTTGGTAATTACAATAACATCAAACATTATAAAAAATACGAAATATGGCGTTAAGCAGATCAAAGCGAATGAAACAGCTGAGTACAGGAACATATTTAGTAATGAATTTCACCGTAACCCTTTAATTAATGGACACCGTAGTACAATATAAAATAACTAAAGCAACCTGCCCTCAATTAAACTAGTGATAAAGTATTTAAATTCTAATTCAATTAATTTGTTGCTGAACCACCCCCACACCCACCTTGTTTCTTATTAAACTAAAACTATAATTATTTATAAAATTAGTAATTAAAAAACAATTAGCCAACAACAATAACTTTTGCTTAATACAACAACTAAAAAAAACAAAAAAAAAAATAATTCCCTCATAAAATATAAGTACATACGTATGTGTATACAATAAAATTAATTTAACAATTGAAAACAAAATAGAAAAAAAAAAGAAAATAACTACGATTCAACAAGTATCGGTTTAATACGCACCAGTAGACATTTGCATTGATTTTCGTCGTAATATGAACCGGTTGTACAGTTTTCACTTTGTTTGCATACACAACGACAATTTTCATCATCCCAGATTTTATGCTCCAAATTTACACACTTTTCACGGGCATCATCATTTATGCAATGACAACGGCAATCCTGATAACGCTGATAGACATTACAGTCCTGTTTATACAGACGAAAAACGAAAGAAAGTTGAAATATGAATTTCAATTTTAATTTCAATTTTTTTTTGCTTTCCTATTGTGGCACAGCGTTATTACTCACCTCGGGTTTTTTGCGACAATCACATTTACATTCCAAGTGCTGTTCTACGGGTATCATTTCGAAACCGCAAAATTTCGCTTTCACTTCCTCATAGCAATAACGATAGACTTGAAAATTGATGATTTCGGTTTTGGTTGGCTGACAAGACATCCACTGGGTACTGCAACAGCCACCACAACGTTTTACGCGTGTACAACGTGGAAAGTAATTATTTTTGGGATTAATTGGCGTCAAATCTACAACGGTATTTTCGGGTATACAGTTTGCTGCCTTGGCACGTACAACAGCGGCTAAAATTGAGAATTTTATAGAGTGTGATAATATATATTACTTGGAGAACCTATAAAAACATCCTTCTAAAATATTTCTGAACGTTCCCTATATTATTGAACAAAAAGCCGTCTTACTAGAGAAGTACTAGAATAAGATCTCTCGTAGTCTAGGGTCTCTCTCGTAGGGTTTCTAGTAATTCTATAGCGCCTAGTTTTCTGAAGTAAAGTATTAGCGTCGCCTAAGGTTTATATCTAGTTTAGAAAGCTTTTGCAAAAGGGTTTATAAATCAGGATTCAGGGATTTACTGGGAGTTTCTACGAGTAGATTTTGTTAAAATATTCCAATTATGATGATAGCCTAGTAACTTAAACTAAGTTATAGTTTGAGAGGCATTGCTGATAAATTTTTTGGATAATAAGGTTTATAGCATCTACACGATAAAGAATTTAAAGAAAACTGATGAAATAGCCTCGATGTGCGTAAACCCAGATGATATAGTGTCTTAAGACGATATCACAGATAAATTTGCGGGATATTTTTTCGCTATATTTTATACGTTTTTGATACAATGTGGAAAACTATCCTTTATTTTTTAGCTCAATTTCCTTTTTCCCTTCTATCTCTTTCTCTCTCTCTCTCTCTATTTCATATGTCATTATGAAAGTCTAAGATCCAAAATTTCAAAAAAACTTACCTCTTTCAACATTTCTTTTGATATTCTCTGTAAGTGATAAGAAAATAAAATGGAAAACGAAAAAGATAAAATAATTTGTTTAATTGAGAAAAACTGATTTCAATATTGTATTACCATGTATACCTAATTGGGGATCTATGCTATCGGGATCAATAAATTTCTCTATAAATTCTGAAATGTCAGTGATGTTGTTCAATTGACGATAGAATTCCATAGGAATCTGAAAAAGAAAGATCAAAAAGGAAATAATTGTTAAAGAAGTTCTTTTACAAGCTAAAAATCGAAAAACAAAGATAAAGTTTGGAATATTACAGTGGAGTATGGGAAGTAGAAGATATTATATCCATCTAAAGTTTACAAGACATGCGACATATGATCGATTCCGTTCTGTTATGTTTTGGTGTTTTGTTTACAAGCGCCTAGCGTGACCTACAACTTGACCTACAATGCTGCGACAGCACATGGAACTAGGTTGTAGTGTATACTATCTGATATTCTCCACATCGAAATTTCTATGACAGGGGAGTAATAGAATTATGTAACTATACATCTCAAGTAAAAATATTTTATTTTTTTTTTACTACAACATTAGTATTCTCTATATATTAACGCTTTAACGCTTGGCGCTTAACGTTTCTATTATGTTCAGCTAAAAAAGACTAGGAATCTTCATACACTGAAATTGTACAAATAAAGTTACTGACTTTTTAACTTAAATAATTTAAATATTTATTGTAAACCGGTTATTTTGTTTATTATTGTTGTAATTGGCGCCAAAATTCATTCACCTGAAGTTTCATTCAAGAAAAAAAAAACGAAAAAAAACGCTTCCAAGCACATACACCTGTGTCGCCAAGCAGCAGTATAGTGATGACTCATATGAAATTCCTGAACAATCATTGTTAATTAATAAGTTTTTTTATTTTATTTATTTTTAGCGTTTGTCTTTCGTGGTTTAAAATAAAAAGTATTTTTTTTATAAAATTTTTTTTCGTTTCTGAAAAGTAACTTGTATTCAATTTCTTATCAATTGTTTTTATTGTTTGTTATGAATAAATTTTTATGAACAGAAACAGAAACATAAAAAAAATATTTCAAATTTCTTCATTTTCTAAATAAACAAAATAAATGGGAATGTTTGTAACATTAATAAGTTTTTATCTGGGTCTTCTCGCTTTTCAAAACCAGATTTCCGTTACCATAAAAAAAAATGTCTTCGAAATGAGTCTGAGAACGGTCTCACATAATGGCTAATACACACGCTTGTGTTTTTTAGTTTTTTTTCTTTTTTATAAATTTGTTATGTTATTTTATTTCGTTTAAAGTATTTATTTGTTTTTATTAAACGGAAATTATTGTATTTTTTTTCTTCTTTTTTTGTTTTGCAAGGCGTATGAGTAATATTAATACTCTCAAAGGCAAAACGTATAATAAAAACAACAACAATAAACAGATATTAATTGTTAAGATATTATACACTTGGCTTTTGTTAACAAAAACATTTATTGACTTAAAATGTTAACAGATCGTTAATATAAATGCTCAGATTACACTGTGATCGGTAAATTTAAAAACTTGCGAAATGCCAGAGATTCTTATAGCTGGGAAATGAAGCAACGAGTGCTTAAATGACAATCATTATTTGAAAAAATTCTATACAAAATAATAAAAGATTCTCCAGCGTGTTTATATGGTACCCTATAGAATTTTAAGGTATTCCCTACTCCTGTCACTCATTTATTCGTATTTTTTGCATAATTTTTAGAATTATTATTTTCGAATGAAGGCAAACAGAAAAATCGACGTTTCTACAATCATCAAGAGTTCTTTACCACTACACGCAATGCATGCTGCAGGTGACGACAGATGGCAGCCTTATCATTCCAAGAGTTGATTTAAAATTACAGGCTAGAAAAGCATGAATATTGAAACTAGTTTTTTAAGTAGGCTTAGCACCTCCTAGACAAAGCTAAATGAGAAAATTAATAATCCATCCATTTAGCTTGGCCTAAAAATGGTCATGAGAACATTAGACGTAGCATTTGCAAAACATATGGAGTAGTTAAAATGGCTAGCATCGCCATGTTTTTATAAGTAACTTTGGTTTTCGAAGTCGCTATAGTCCAGTAGCTAATATATAGGCCTATGAGACATGAGGCCGTAGTTCAAGCCCCAGAAGAATAGAAAACATAATACAGATATTATAATTTGTGAAAGGGACTTCGGTTTTCCTTTTTCTTTGACGTAGAACACTCTGTGCTATCACAATAGTCATTAAATAACAGCCCGCGTATTTTAAAGGTAGCAGAATATTTGATTTTCTATTAAATTAATTGCAATTTTATCACGTTCTGTAAGCATTGATTAATTGTTTCATTGCTTTCTAAATAGTTTATTTTCCTAAAGCATTTATCTTTTTATTACTTTTAATTGTTATTTTAAAATCGCTTTGGAATAAAAGATGATTCATGCATTCCATTAACTATTGTTGTCCAACGAAAACATATTTTTTATAGCAGATTAGAAAAATTAAAATTGAAAATTTGATAAAAAAAAGGTAGTAAACAAAGCCTATATCGGCTTGCTTCTTTTAATCTTAGTTCTTGTCAGTTTTTACAATAGAATGATTAGACTTATGGTTCCATATCCTAAGGCATGTATATTGTATTTGTCATTAGATAAGAATTCAATAATTTTGAAGCCAACTGTACACACAGGTTTTACTATCGAAAGGTATACAGTAAGAGTCATGTCTCGAGTCAACTTCTCCAAAGACGATTCTGTGAATTCCCTTGATTACTCTTTAACTATTTATTGACGTTCTGTTGTTTGTTATTGATATTTTCTAGGCCTTTATGGCATATCTTCTTTTTGCGTTCACTTTTTGAGAGATCCGTTCAAAGAGGAATAATTTTGATCGCGTTTTTCTTTATCAATTTATTTTTCGAAGAATTCTTTAATCGTTTGTGATAATATTTTGGGCACAAATATGCCAATGCAAGATAACAAAATCGACCTAACTTTCTAGAAAACTCTACGGAAACAGTAATTTTAGCATTATTCAGCATATTATTTAGCAATTATTCACATTTAATCGTTGTACAATTAATTGTTAATTAAATAATTTGTTTTATTTACAAATAAATTAAATGGCGACAAAAAACTAAAAAAGAAATTCTTTCTTTATTACTTTGTAAATAAACTAAAACAAATATTGTCTGTATTGGATTAGATTCTAATTAAAATTAATTTTCTAATTAGAAAAACAATTTTTTTTTGTTGCAGCGGCTCCTTATTTACTCATTTAAATAACGTCAATTTGCAAAAAAATAAATAGAATCAACAACACTCCCGCACAACACACGTTTTCAGTTATTTTTGCATTTTCTTTTAATTAATTTGCAAAAATATTTATTTTTTAATTGAATATTTATTTAAACTGAGGTAAGTATCTTTGGTTTAACTAGGCATACAGACAAACATACAGAAAAAGTTTAATAAAAATAAGAAACGAACTTTAAAATCAACATCTAAAGAATCCGCAGATAAACATTAAACATTATCATGGGCTTCACGACAATGCCATGCAATGCCAAAATAAAAAAAAAAAATAAAAAAGAGAAAAACGTGGAAGCAATTGCCTCTTATGGACAGGGGGCAAAATAAACAAAAACAATTGTGTGGGTGAGAGAGTTGGACTGCATTTTTTGTTTTGTTTGGTTTGTTTTTTGCCTGGATTTTTATTTTTTATTTAAAGTTCATAATTTAAATGCCATAAGGATTTTTCTTTTTTTTTTTCTTTCATATTTTAAATTGCCTGCTGCTATTTCAATGGCCATAACACTTGTATTAATTCGCACAGCAGCCGCAGTTTATAAATATTTGCACAATATGCCACAAGTATATGAACTGGCTGAGCCAAGGCAATACAGATCAAATGAAATGGTTTCATAAATTGCTTTGCAACCACAAGATATGTATGCATGCACTCATCGTATTCATATATTAAAGCGTTCGACGTTGTGATGAAAACGTTAATTAACTTGAAATATTCATTTTAAAAGGATTTCAAACAGATCTGTTGAAATATTTGAAGAGGTGAACAATCTTTCAAAATTTATTAAAGCCCCACTAAAAATGTCTCACATTAAATTCTATTGCAAAGGAGGAGTATTCCACAAGTCTTTTTTGTGTATTATTTCAATGGAATTTTTTTTTTCGTAATATAATTGTAATATTTTCTCAAAACTAAATGGAAAGTGTTGCTAGATAAATACTAGAGTTATGATTTTATTTTGAGAATTTGGAAGTGTTTGTGATAAATTAAAAAGCTTTTTTAGAATAATAAATAAAATTAACACATGGTTTGTGACTTTAATAACTTATATAGCATTCGTTACGTCATTAAAAAAAATATTTCCAACATATCTATTGCTCATCGAAGCTTATGTTTCATCGATTTCAACATGTGGGAGATCGTTTCTGTGGTTCAGAAGTCATAAGTTTAATACGGAAAGAAAAAATCTTTAAAGATGTTAATTTGGTGGACTGTTGCCAAATTTAGAAAACAGTCGTAAAATAATAGGATGCTCAAGCAGCGAGATTCATTCAAACATAAAACTTTTTTTTTGCTAAAAATACTGATTGCTAAAAATACTGAAAACTGGATTCATTAAGGCAATCTAAAGAACAAGAAATTGTATTTGAAGACTGATAAGACATTTCAATTAACGTCAGAGCCTAATATACATGGAACCGAGATAATGCTCTGCTTTTCATGAAGCCACAAGGGTCTCATCTATCCCATCTGTTATGAGTTGCTGAAATCGTAAGCATCTGTAGCAAACACAATCGATTTGCTTAATGGGAACATTGACCTAAAAACGTGCATAGTCACAAATATTTCGTCAGGATAATGCTAAATCACACAATGCAAGACCAGTTACAATCTATTTAGATAGTAAGGGTGGAAATTAAACCTTGGGACGTTACACTTGAGGACAGTGTATCCAATAGGCTTGATTCATTCTGAATTTGACAAGATGAACACGCTGCCCTATATGTTTTTATCATATTAAACCACTTGAGTTTGCGATAATTTGTTTGTTTTGGTCTTCTGCTCTTTAATTAACAGATCTTCTTCTTTTTTAATGCCTTTCGTCGTTTACATTCGTTCCGTTTTGTTTTGCATTGTTTTTTGCATTGTTTTAACGA
>QOCX01003920.1:0-16098 GCA_005959815.1 Sarcophaga bullata | reverse complement strand
CATAAACAATAGGTGGCAAATTGTTAAAATTATTGGTAATAAAATGAATGGAAAAGATGAGAGACCATGACTTAAACCCCAGCTCAAATATATCGAAAAAAAAGAAAAAATTAAAAGACTTCCTGTCAGCAAACTTCTGAAGAGTGTTCTCTGAGAGTAAAAATATTCAAAAAACGAGTCATTCGATGCCGACTTTAAACTGTAGGACCCCCGCCTCTCATGGATAAAAATTAACACACAAAACATGGGTGGTTTGAAAAGCTAGGTTGTAATTCTGACTTAAATAGTTTGTAATGATCAACTAAGTTACCAAGTATGTATGTATTCTGGTTGCTCATACTCACATTGGTCTACAATACCGCTAACGACTTCGGTGGAAGATGCAGAGACGAGAAAAAATGGGAAACTGTACTCCAACTTCTAAGTACTTGTCCCACATTATATCGCACGCGAAGAAGGCACTGCTTCCACTGTTCAGATAATCTCACAAATCTGTCAATGGATATGTGGATGGATGGACATTGGGAATCTAAATGATTTACGGATAGTTCCAGTATTTGGAAAACGAAAGCCCATGACATCAAAATGGATCATCAATTGATAACCAATTCTGGCTATCATTATGGACCCACAAGTCGTACAAGAAGAAGTTGTAAAAACTATTTTTTAATACAGGAACAGAGATACTTTGTCCACATTAAATACAGTGTGAGATCTTGTCCCCCACGGCACCTCTATGCGAGAAGACAATGCCTTCAACTTAATATCCAAAGTGGTATGAGCTGTGTGGCACCTTGTAACGTGATGTTGAAATCACACGTCATTGGTATCCGGATCCACCAATTCAGCCCAAAAGAAGTTGGTAAACAACAACTTATAGTGCTCGCCGATGACAATGATGGCCTAGCCAAAGATATAAAGATCGTTTACGTCGCCAATTCAAGATACTCGCCAAACAGAGACTTTTCCGAGATGCTTTGCATCATATTGGTTACCATGTGGCGCTAATCGCTGAAGAAGATTTTTAAATGCAAATTAAAGTCACTTGCCAACTGCTCCAGACCTCACTTAGCGAACACAAGACATTGCCTATGGTCGCCCATGATGAGTAGGCAAAACAGGCCAAATAAATAACAACTAATATGACAGATGCAGCCTCTCATAACAACGGTGGTCGTTATCAAAGAAGGCGCAAAGGCAAGTTTTCAAAGGCAGTTTTCAAACCTAAAGATTTACTTCCCAGAGTTCGATAATCCGACTACAAGGATGGCTCCTCTTGAGAATATATTCGATAACAGCTTGAGACGACCTTAAAATCACTTCAGTTTCTTTGATCAAGTTTCCTAGCTTTTTACCAAGAATTCCTAACATCAGCCAACAAGTCTCTTCCTTTTTGGTACAATATTTGCGTCACTTCTATTTATTTTTAATATAATAATGACGGCTGCTGTTTTCAACATTTTATTTCATTCTTTAATACCAAAAAAAAAAAACGAGAAAATCACCAGGAAAATCCCAAGAACAATATGCTTAAGGGGAGGCCAGACAAGGCAACCAACTGAATGTACGAATGAAAAGGTTGCTGTGAAAACGATTTGCACCACGAACTAAAGCAGCAAATGACTGTCATTTATTGTGTTGTATTTAACGTTGATGTCATCTCGTATAATTGAATTTGACATTAATGATCCGATGCGAGTGAATGAACAGCAATACTGCCACAAATGACAGACAAACATGCTTAAATGAGCCACAAACTTGAAAAAAAAAGCGAAAAAAAATTCGCAGAATAAAAGATAAACCCGTAAACAGCTGTTTTATTCGTTGTGAAATGCAACGTTTGAAGACAGAAGAATTAATCTTTGAAAGGAAAAAAGTGTTTTTCCAACACTTGTTTTTCGCAGTTTTTTTTATTGTTCCTTCACAAAAGGTGTTCAGAGTTCTATTAAAGTGCCAAAGACACAACAGCGTTTTTTATTTGATTGTGATTTCCGCACTTCCTTTGGAAACAGAAAAAACATAAAAAAATGAAATTTTAATACGAGTGTAACGGGTGTGACAGTTTTCCAACACTTTTACAAAATTTTAAAGAAATTATTTCATACGACTATGGCAGCAGTTTAACTTTTATTAAAATATCAAAAAGAAAACAATTTAATTGAGGGTTAAAATTTGAAATCGGTGTGACCGTATGCCAAAATTTCAGTAAAGTTTAAAATATGTCAAGATGCGTTACAAAACAAGCAAAAACAAATTATAAATTATTGGAAAAAAAGTTTATGGAATTTTATAATTGTAACGGGTATGATAAAAATAAAATACTTGTAAAATTTTGTTCGATTCTGGAACAAAAATGTAACGGTTGTGACATTTCTATGTTAAAAAAATTATTTTGGTCAGGAATTTTTAAATTTTCAATTGTTAAGTTTATTTTTATTACAATTTAAAAGCAAATTAAATCAACATTTAGGGAATTTTAATATTTGTGACACTAATTATTAAATTAAAAATTTAATTTTTAATATTAAAATCATTTTGCAAACAAAATAAAGAAAAAAAAATTAATTTAAAAAATATTACAAAAATTTACTCACCCTTAAATAAAGCCTTAGAGCTGTAATATAAAATAATGAAAATTAATAATAAGTAATGATAAAAATAAAATTCTAATAAAAACATTAAAACTACTTAAAATAATTTAAAATAAAAATAAAAAATTTAATTTTAAATACTATGCGAATAAAAGAAATAATAAATCACCTTTAAATAACGCCTTAACGCTGTTACTCCGTTTTGCTTTGCTCTTCAAAATTTCTCCAATAAGCGGCAACATTGTTTAATACAAAGCAGCACTTACAAAAAACAAAAACAAAAAAATATGCACTTTGAGAGAGATGAGTATGGTGAAAGAATTTTATTCACCCCTACTTAATAACGATTGCATCATCAATTTGTTTGTCTAAGCCAGAGCAACAACAGCTACAATTTTAATAGCACCGCACAACAATAAAAAGAAAAAGCACATACGAGACCGTTTTAAGTTAATCCCTTTCTTCTGTACGGGAAACGATTATAGACGAACTTACATTTGCTTAGAGGAGCACTCAATTACTCAAATATTTTTGATTTATTTTCATAGAAAATGAAAGTCCATCGTTCGTTAATTTGTTTACACGATTTTATCTTGTGTTTGCAATAAAAAAAATAATTTAACAAAGCCTTTGCAATAAGAAATCAATGCACAACACTTTTACTGCGTTCTTTCTCAAACAACACGAATTAAACTGAAGAACAAAGAGAAGAATTCTATCCATTTTAACTTAAAGGGCAATCACACCATATCACCGTTTATCGGCTTCTTAATAGAAAACGAACATTACATTAGTAAAACTACAATTTTTTATTCTCATCCTTGCTCTTTCAGTTTCTATAAAACTCTAAGCTTGCTTACTTTTGTTTTAAGTCTTTACAACACACCATCATAATTTCAACGAAAAATACAAATCAATGCAATGTCATTTTCACTTGCGTGTTTTTTCTTTTCTCAAAAAAAAACAACAACATTACTTTACTCAAAAATAATCACACCACTTGTGTACCGTTTTAAATAGAACCTCTTCAGTTAAAATTCCCCTATCCTCTCCTATCACCTTTCTCCCTATACTCTAGCAATTACTGGCGTTTTGATTTCTTTTGATATTTTTTTTGAAGTTCTGTGTTGTTTATTGTGTTTGTTGTTGGTTACTAATGTATGTTGCGATTAAATATTTCGATCGTTTTTTTGTCGTTCGGTTTCTTTTTTCTTTTTGTGACTTTGCATACAATTTTTTCATTTTTTCACTGTCTTCTAATTAATAGAAAATGCTTTCTAATTAATGAAATTCATTATTATTTAATAAAAAAACACACTTAACACTGATTATATATTAAATATTTATTAATTTCTAAACTTTTAAGCAATTAATTACACTTAAAACACTTTACCAAACACTTTCACCACCGATCTGTGCAAATTCTTAAGAAAAACTGTCGTCTTAGCTGTGTGGTCAACAGAAATTAGAAAAATGAAAGCAAAAGGAGTAAGTCGTGTTGCGATTTTTAAAATCGCTAAAAAAGCTGTTAATGCCCATGTATTTATTTTAAAATAAAAAATAGGAAAATAGAAGTTTAGAAAAGAAGATGTTAAGATGAATTTTGCCCGTCTTTAATGTTTTAATTTAATCTTAAGGGGAATGAAAAGAAAAATTAAAGTCTGGAAAGAATTTTGTTTTTTAAATTAAAGTGAAGTATTATAGAAGAATTATATAAAGGCTTATCTGAGGAACTGACTACACTAGACCTATACCTGTTCCCTACCTATAGGAAGAGAGCTATAGTTCTAGCTTCCTTTCTTTATTTACACAAAATTGGTCCCATTGTAATATCCTGGGAAGATAAACCCTATCGCCTATAATAGATCTTAAAAGGCTGCTTAACAATAAGGTTTCATTACTTCCAACTCGGACCCAAGATCTCTGGAACTAGAAAAAAACTGTCTAAGACTGATTTCATCATTGGTAATGTGGATTAAATAGTTATCCCACTGACAGCTAGCCAGCTGCCGTAAGTTGGACATTCCAATATTTTGCGGATGTTAGCTTACCAGACATAACTCGTCTCCCAGGAGTGGACTGGAAGAAGTAAACGAAGTTTGTGTGAAATACAGACCATAGGCAATAGCACAGACATTGTTTACGAATTATTTTTCTTGTTGGATGCAAAAAGTTTTTATTTTGTTCTGCTGTCTAGTTTTAAATAAAAAATGGAATGGAGGTCAGTTTTTTTTTTCGAAAATGATCGCAGAAGAGCCATTGTCATCAATTTGAGCTGCTATGGCCGTATAATAAAATTTTTTTTCTAAATTTTGCTGAACTTATGAACTGGATGATATGTGGGTTCAACAAGATGGTACCATGAGACACATAACACTAAGAATTTTTGCGATACAGCATAAGAAGTCTTCAGAAAGTGTCATTTAACGTTTTTGGGCAATGTTTGTTGGCCACTAAAATATTGAGGTTTGCAGGCGTTAGACTTTTTTGTCAAATATAGTGTCTATAAGCATAAACCAATATTCGTTAGTGAGAAAAACCAAAGGCATAACTCGAATAAGATGTTAGCCATCAGCCCTTACCTTTCTATGAGGAGCTTTTGACACTTCCGTGTGACCTTTTGCAGATTTCGTGCTCTTTGATGGCGATTTCTTTAACTACCGACTTTCTGTTCAGTCGCTGACTGCCAGTTTATTTCGTTCACCTTCAGAGGCCCTATCTTGGCTCACAGTGCTTTGTTTTCCTTACACTTTCTTGAAGTTTCCTTTAGTGGCATTGCTGTCAGCGGAAAAAAATTCGAAAGAGTTTACCTTTTTTATATTTTTTAAAATTTATTTCCATTTTCTATATGAAATATGGATCTTGACTTCTAAAGCCTTTGAAAGCAAACCCATTTACAGAGAATATGAAACAATTGCTGACGCTGTTGGTATTTTTTTAACTTCTTTCTTTTTTTTTTTGTTTTTGTCTTTTGAACAGAACATTCGTTCTTCTTTTTTCGAAAACTTCTGTTGAACTCTGTGTAGGGGGTTTTAAGAAAAAAATGTTTTCATTTTAGATTTTTCATCATGTTACTCCTGGTAGACACGTACAAACTATAAAAACCACAAACCACGTTAAGGTTACGTGTGCCACAACTCTGTAGTCATGTTCTATGTCGACATAGTCGTGTGCAAGATCAAGACTGGTAGCAGGGTTATGCTAAAGATTTGTTTTAAGTTTAAAGTCATTTTTCTCCTTGCCATTCTATCTTTTTTTTTCTGGGTTTTGTTGCATTATAAATGACTTTGTGTGAAACATGCAAATGCTGGATAAACAATTGTGATGATACTTTATGCTGTCGTTGATTCTATTTTTTTTTCAATGTTAATACATGGAAAAAAAATTTAATATTCCTACAGCGTTTACATATTTTTCATTAAATTATCATAATATTTTGCTTAAAGAATTCTTTTTAAATTATTTTTTAAAATATTTTCAATTTAATTAGGAAAAAAAATTTATAAAAAAATTTAAAACCTATGTTAACCCCCCTTAACTAATTACACCAGAGGTACATTTGACCTGTGCATATATGTTTGCAATAGTGCAAGAATGTTTTTATTTACCTATACCGGCACTAATGCTCTGGCAAATAATGCTGATTTAACACTGATTTGAGTACAAAACAAAACAACAACAGCAGCAAAATAACTATCACCTGAGAGAGAAAGAGAGTCGCATTGGAAATACACTGACAGAAAAACCAAAGTAAACCAAAGTAAATGTATACGACAACACCTCATGATAAAGTGATCTGCCACAGTTTTCTGTGTTAAATGTGCTCCACACTTAGTTATGTAAACATTCTGTAATAACTTGTACATCCAGTACCTATCATCATCAATAGAAAGTCAACGTCTTCGGTTTCTCTGTTAAAACAAAACTACTCAGAATACCTACGTACTGCCAAAGTCAAATACAGTTAAGAAACGAAATATTCAATCACCATACACACGCACTGCTAATCTTTTCGCTAATACCACAGGATGAATAGGATGTTTTCGACATTATCTGTTAAACAAAGAGTACACCGTACTCCAGCACGATATGTAAACAAACGAAGCCTCCCGCAACGAGCTCATCTTAAGTACAAACAAACGAAAATGCTTTCGTTTATCACCTCAAGAAAAAGCAAACAAGAATGCTTAACGTACTTCGTACTTAGTACTCAACACATTGTGATTAGACAATGTAAAAACAAACAAAAGGAAACATCCTGTAACAAACTTTAAAAGCTTTAAATATTTAGTATAAAAAAATATGTATATTAATACAGTGTCACACCCGTTACAATGTTTTAAAAATATAACACCCGTTACAAAAATTTTAAAGCACAGTGTCACATCTTTTTCCATACGATAAGACATTGCCCCATCCGTATAGTCTTTAAAACATGTTAATGCAGTGTCACACCCGTTACAATGTTTTAAAATGTAACACCCGTTACAAAAATTTTAAAACACAGTGTCACATCTTTTTCCATATGATAACACATTGCCAAATCCGTACAATTTTTAAAACATTTTAATACAGTGTCACACCCGTTACAACATTTTTATTATGTTTACGACAATATCTCACCAGAGAAAACTAGTCTTCGGTTTTCTCATTTTTAGTCAATAAAAACAAACGAGGCAATACATTCATTAAAACAATCACTGTTGCTGAGCAAGAGCATTAAAATTTTCTCCTGCGTTTTACTCTAAGTGTACTGTACGAGCATGTATGTATTTATTGTGGGTGCTCAAATAATTGTTCTCTCTATACTCATAAACATTGTGTGTTTATGTATGTATGTATGCATGTGTACACATATTTATTTATGCAGATCATAAACAAATTGCTTAAATTTCCNCATTGTGTGTATATGTATGTATGCATGTGTACACATATTTATTTATGCAGATCATAAACAAATTGCTTAAATTTCCTAATAAATGTTTGAAATGTCATACACTTTGGCTCTGTTCGTATGGGCTTCTATGTGTATGTGTATTAGTATTAGTAGCTTGTGTAAAGTATGTGTTTTGTATATTGTAGCTGTGGTTTTCAAAATTTGTCAAAAATTTCTACAACAATAACAACATCATACGCACACACACACACCCACTAAGGCACTCAAAACAAAACTGCAATACAAGTAATCATGCCAATACCAAAACACACATTTCAATTAAATTCCTTGTATACCACACACACACACACACGAACGCACACAAACATAAGTAAATATTCAAATAAATGTGGAGAGTAAGCAAATATTAACAGTGGAGTCATAAAATTAAGAGTTAAAGAGCATTAACATGTTTGTTCTAAGAAAATTGTAGCCTATCTCAAGGAATTGTTCATGGGTTTAGATGGGTATGCAATAGAAACTAAAGGAATTTATAGAAAAACAAATTATTTATAATGAAATGAAATTAAATAGAATACTTTTATACAAAAAATGAAACAAAAATACATTTTTTTATATGAGATAATGCAGCCATAACGGGTGTGACATTTTAAAAAGAAGGTTTAAGAATTATGCAGTGTACGTATTATTATTTAAAGAAATTCTGTAATTCTTTTTTTTTATAAAAGATAATGCAGTCATAACGGGTGTGACTATTTCTATGAAAAGAAATCTATAGAAAATCAGGTTAAAAGAATTTTAAAAAGCTCACTTAAGCAAATTTTTTGTGGTATTTTACATTTACGACCGTAAAAAATGTAACGGGTGCGACATTTTAAGAAGAAGGTTTAAGAATTATGCAGTGTACGTATTATTATTTAAAGAAATTCTGTAATAGAATTTAAAAAAAATGTTAAGTGTAACGGGTGTGACACATATAAATTATTTTTTTTCAAACATATTTTGAAATAAACTGGATTTATTCACTTAATACTATTCAATAAAGTTCAATGATATAAGAAAACTAAAATGTAACATGTGTAACATTAAGAAAAATTTGTTTCTTATCTGGAAACATTAGGCAACATTTAAAAAAAATTGCCTTTTTAACTTATGAAAATTTTGTTTTCCACTGTTTTCATATAATTTTAAAATAAATCCCTATTATTTCATATATTTTATGAATAATTTTATTGTATAGTAAAATAATTAGGATAACTGTTCATAATTGAAACTCTAATAGGGGAAGTGTAACTGATCAATATTAAATAATAATTAAAATTATAGTGAAAATGAAAATCCAAGCACGAAAACAATATTAAAACTAGAAAAGTTTTAATTGTGAAACAAATATTTACAAATATTTGTAACCATGACGACCACCACATAATTTTGGTTGCTGGCAACCAACAAACAGCTTGAACGGAAATATAAAAAAAAAACGGATATCAACGGAAGTAGATTATGGCAAACAGAAAAATATATTTAAATGAGCGCCAGAACACAGGGGCAGAGAGAGTGTAAATAAAAGGTAATAAAAGTTAGTTAGGGCATGTTAAATAAGTTTAAATTTATAAGGATTAAATTTATATTTTTAATATATTCAAAATTTAATTTTTTATATTATAAACTGCAAACATTTCTGCTTTTTATTGCGAAACAAATTTAAAAAACTCAATTCTTAAGCATATTTTCTACTTTTCCTTGCATTTTTATTTTTTTAAGCTCCTAAAAATATGCACAAGTATTTTTATTTTCTGCTCCTATTTGTCTGACTTTAAAAAGAATACAAACACAAGCGCAAGAAAAAGAATTTCCCGTTCTTTTAACTACGGCAACTGCAGCAATTTTACCACTTAAACAAGCCAGCAGAGCATTTACACTCACGACATCAACAGTTCCTTTTCACTTTTACTCTCTACACAATAACAGCAATAACAACAACAGTCTGAACAATAACAACAATAAAAGAAACTGTTTTAAATATTCAACACACTACAATATATACTGCTGCTGCAGTAGCATACTACAGTATGGCAGAGGCAGAGACAGATACAGAGGTAGAGAAGGAGAGATAGCACCAAGAATTTAAACAAACAAAACAAATTAAACACAAGCATTCTTTTAAACTCTGTACATGGGGGACACATACATTCATATGCAATCAAACAAACACTCATACACTCATAAAGTAAATAATCATTCCGTTAAAAAGGATAAAAGAACACAAGAAAAGAGCATAACGAGCAGAGCAGAGAGAACACATATTAATCATAAGCTTTCTCTTTACGTTTTAAGTAAATAAATAATCATACTTTAAAGCAGAAAAAACAAAAAATATGAACAAATTAATCAACATATGCAATGTAGGACAAGGTAGTGTTAAGGATGGGGAGAAAGAAATAAAAAAAAAATTCCTTTAAAGAAAGATAAAAGAGAGCTTAAGGAATACAACGAATATTGAAATAATCTTTAAAGCTTAAAATCTTTAGTAAAAAATATGTATATTAATACAGTTTCACACCCGTTACAATGTTTTAAAATATAACACCCGTTACAAAAATTTTAAAAACACAGTGTCATATATTTATCAATATGATAACACCTTGCCACATACAGTGGCGTTAGAGCTTTTAAAACATATTAATGCAGTGTCACACCCGTTACAATATTTAAATATATAATGTCACAACCGTTACAAAAATTTTAAAAATATTTTAGCTTAGCCTCACAGACATTACTACTTAAATATGATAACGTATTGTCCCATCCGTTACCGTTTATAGTATATGTTAACGCAGTGTCACGCCCGTTACAATTATTTTTTTTTTAAAATAAATATCTTCATTACTTTTTAAATATGATAACGCATTGTCACATACGTTACATTTTCTTAAATATGTTAACGCATTGTCACATCCGTTATATTTTTTAAATATGTTAATACAATGTCACACCCGTTACATTTTTTTTAGATAACAATTTCACATCTGTTACAATTTTAAAAATGTATTAACATCCGTTACAATATTTTAAAAATCTTTTAAGAAATAATCAGTCGTTGGAAATTTTTTGAAAATTTTATCATTGTGTCACACCCGTAACACATTTTAAAACTTTAAATAAGAAAAGAATTGACAAATAAACTTTTCTTTAACTACAGGTGTCACACCCATTACATTAGACATTTTTTAAACAGGCATTTGATTCGGTACAGATTTTCTAAGAAATTTATTTAATTTTCGCTTTTATAAGGTCAAGGGAATGAATATTGAGCGTTAATAAGCATGACGTGTTAACTCGTCGAACAGAAATATTCACTATTATATAGGTTTTGTAACATTTATGATTCATTTTTAACGTTTCATGACAAAAAAGTATTGATTTAAGGTAGAATTAAGATTGACGTATAAAGACGTCATAACCCAAATTACAAAGTTTTCATTGCATATATGGTGAAATTTTACTCTCTGTAGAATACAATAAGTTTCTTGATTAAATGTATGAAATTTAATTACATTAAAGCATTTAAATGAAACTAAATGCAGTTACAAGCAAGACGTTTAAAGACGTCATGTGTAAAATTAACATTTTTATATAGATTTTGATAAACTGTTTGCTTGATAATTGAAATTTAAATAGATTTTCATTAAAAGTTTCTACTTTCCTACAAAAAGAAAACTTTTCAAACAATTTGATATAAAAATGGCTTCAAATTAAATTTCTTGTAACTTTATTTGCCAGCTAAATAGAGGGCCAAAGAAAGCAACGCTATTTTGTAAAACTATAAAACAAAATTTAACAAATTTCTGTAATAAATTTCATTAAAAACTTTTTCTATCCTCCTAAACAAAACAAAACAAAACATGACAGTAAAAAAAAAGAGGCAAAAAAATGGAAAGTAAAGAGGGCCAACAGCTCAAACTCAAATGAAAAGGGAAAGTTTTACTCACACAGGCAAGCAAGCAGGCAAACTACTTAAACATGAATGAACTTGATGGAACATGGATGGAACAATAGACACAAAAACAACAACAACAACTAAAACTGCTAAAACAGCAGAAAAAAAATTTGACAAGAAAAGTTTCTGTATGTGGAACACAAATAAGTTTTTTTTCCCCTCTTTCTTTGACTTCCATTGTGTTTACTTTTCATAGAAATTGAGAAAAAAATTTAAGAATTTTTAAAGTTTCTCCTGGAATATTTTTTTTTTTAGAAGATTCGATTTTTGTAGTCGTCACATAGGAAAACATTTTATTTTAACTTAATTGTCACACCCGTTACTTTAATCTGCGAGGTTAAACATCTTAATTATTTGTTGGCTTTAAATTCTAAGCATGAGAATACAAAGAATTCAGTTGTCCTTTGAAAAGATATGAAAGAAATCATTTTTTAAAACATTTTTTTAAATTGTCACACCCGTTACGTTGTTACAATCAACCTTCAATAATAATAAAAATTGTTTGAGAACAGCAAGCAAAATAATTTTATTTAAAAAAATTAAGCCTTTTGCAGTTTACATTAATGTTTAGACAATGTCATACCCGTTACATAAATTTTTTTCCATTTATTATAAAATACGAACATTGTTATCACATTTAAAATACAATCATGTAGCTTATAATAACGTTTAGGTAATGTCACACCCGTTAAATTTTTTTATTACTACAAAATGAAAACATTGTTAACACATTTAACAACAAAATAAATCCTAAACTTTTGCCATAGCATTGTAATTATTACGAATTATGTCATCTAAAAGCTCTAAGACAACATTCTTTTCTCTGCAATTATTTTTCCGTGCAGAATTAAATTTTCATAATTTCTTTAATTTATTTTTAATTGCCTCTGTTATTTTTAAGATTTGTAAGCAAAACCGCTTTTTCTACTGTCACAAATTTACACAAAATTGAAGAAAAGAAGAGAAAGGGGGGAAAGAGTAACAATTTGATATTATTCCACTTCATTTCAGTCGAGTTTGCATTCCTTGTGTTAAACAAATTGCAATTTAATGTTCATTTTATGCTTGTCTGACTCGCTCTCTCCTTCTTATGCTCTTTCTTTCTCTCCCTCACTCTTTTATGCTTTCCCTTGGTTAAATGGTTTCAATTGCTGCTTTTGTTGCTGTGGTTTTGCAAGGAAAATTTCCATTTGTTTTGTTGTATGTTGTGTTGTTGCAGACTTTTTTTTTCTAAAGTGTCTTGCTGTGTGTGCATTTAACAATAAAAGTGGAAAATGATTTTTATTGCACACACAGAGAGGCAACCAGTAAGTCATTCATTCAATAAGGATTTTGTAAAGGATGCTTAAGCAAGTTTACCAAAAAAAAAAAAATAAAAAAAATATTGACTAGTAAACACATTGAAAATTAAACGATCCCCTCTCTTCTATAAAACCACAAAATAATACAAAGAGAGAGAAGTGCGAGGGATCGGGCGAGAGAGAGAAGAACACTTGGTTGCACCACATAAAGTAACGCAATTCAAATATTTCTGTTAAACAGCCATTGAGTTAATGCTCTCACAGGGATTATATAGTCTCCCCCCCAGAGAATCACTTTAAATTAATCAATTAATAAATAATCACAAACTTTTATTACAAAATTAATAATTTAATAACAAAAATATAAAAAAAGAATTAAAAAATCTCATTTCATTTCCATTCAATATTGAATGTATTAAACAACAACCGTTAATTGCTCAACCATTTACTATTCAAAACCACACACACACACACACACACAAAAAACTCTTCAAATTACACACACTGTTACACAAACCACAAAAACCCATTCGTATACTCTTCCTCTTCTCTGTTTTTCCACACATCCCACAAACAATTTTTTTCTTTACTGCCTTCATTTCCGTTATGCTTGTAACGAGGGAATCATGAATGGCATCATCATTCAATGACGCTGGTGATAAAATAAAAACGGAAATATTTAAACACGATTTTTATTAAGAGTGGTTTTGACTTTTTTACAACACCAACACCAACAACAACAATAGGAAATTTAATATCAGCATAAATGTTTACAGTTATTAATTATTTAATATGATTTCTGTTCCATGCAAAAAGGCGTAAGAAGTACAAGTAAAAAAAAACCTACAAAGGTTAAATAAAAACCAGGGTGGCCAACTTTTTTTTTCTTTGTTTTCAAAGATAACTAAAATTTCTATTCCAAAATTTTAAAAAAAATCAATGTAACGGTTGTGACAACTAAAAATATCATAAGTTTCACATATCGGTGATGATATAAAAAAGTAACGGGTGTGACAACTAGAAATGTGACAGTTATGACCAATCAAAGATATCATAAGTTTCACATTTAAAAATATATCGGTGGTGATAAAAATTGTAACGGGTGTGACAACTAATAATATTATAAGTTTGACAAGTTCAAAATATACCCGCTTGGATTTAAAAAAAAATTAAGAAGTAACGGGTGTGACATCTAGAAAATGTAACGGGTGTAATAACTTATGTAAACCTTTTTGTTTTAATAATTAATTGAAAATATTTAAAGCTTTACGCTATTCTTGCATTCGAAATTAATGTAACGGGTGTGACAACCTAAAATGTAGTGGGTATGACACCTTTGCTGGTTATCTTCAAATATTTGCTGCAATAGATTCTTCTTGCATTATAAATAAATGTAACGGGTGTGCTGTTAATATAACAGGCGTGATGCTAGCTAGCTTTCTACTTCCAAATATTTAATTTCTGAGTAATTATTATTATTTTAATAAATTTTTTAAAACTTAATATGAAATTTAACGGATGTGACAACTTTAATGTAATAGGCCTTACTGTTTGCTTGAACAGACAATAATTTTAAAATAGTAGTTATTCTTTAAAAGATATTTTTTAGTTTATGAAACTGTAACGGGTGTGACAACGTTAATATAATATTTTGTTACAGTTTGGTACTGCTTGAATTATACAAATATTGTAAAATAATAGGTATTTTTAAAAGACATTTTTTGTTTAAAAAAAACTGTAACGGGTGTGACAACTTGTAAATATTTTTTTAATGCAAATTTAAATACAAATAAAAATTTCTTTCCAATATCTATTATAAAAATATGTAACGGGTGTAACATTCTTGATAGTTGAAAACAGTACCAATGTATTTTAAATATTCAATTCCAGTTGTTTCATTAACAATTCAAATAAACTTAAAGTGTCATATTCATTAAGTTAACGGGTGTGACTATCATTTAAGTATTATTTCATTAAAATTTTGATTTAATATTATTTTGATTTTTATTGAATTAATTTTTCTCGGAAGAAATTTTTTTAATTTGAGTTGGCCACCCCTTTTTTCTTAAACCTTTAATTTGCCTCCTTTATTCCAACTGACCCTCTCTAACCGTTAACAATATGCCCATAATTAATGACTTTTTTATCCTTTTTCGGTTTCTGTTTAAGAGTAATTTATTGTATCACACAGCAAAACCACAGCAGAGAACAAGCAGGAGAAAGAGAGTGAGAGAGAGAGAGAGTCGAAGCTCAGAAAAGAAAGCAAAGCAATACAAAAGGAAAAATTAACAGCAAAACCATAAATAAAACACACACACACACACACACACACACACACATCATAAATATGATACAATTGTGATAATAATAACAACAACAATGAATACAAAGGCAATTAAAATATAAAAACAACAAAAACAAAGGAAATCAAAAACAATAGAAGAACGAAATATTAATTGGAGAGTGGAGAGCAAAACAGAAAATAAAAAACAAATGAAAACAAACAAAGCAGAATTCCAATACACTGCCCTATAGCTAGCCATACAAGCATAAATCATTATTAAGGCAGAGAGAGAGTGAGAGAGAGTTAAAACAACAAATACCGTAAGAGACAATATCAGAGTGTATGTATAAAGGATCGTATTTTTAAGTTCAGGCTTTAAACTATTTTATTGGAGTATTTAAAGGGAGGTTTATTTAATTTAAATTCAGAAACATCGTATGCGAAAAGAATGGGAGAGAGAGTAGGAGAAAGAGAATAAAAAATAAAGAAACCCGTACACAACATTTCTAGCCCTTATACGGCGTAAGAAAACTGGTTTTAAGACTGCAACACAAGTTTTGTGTATACAAGGCATATCCCTACACACACATACATACAGTATATCAAAAACACAGAGACTAAGAGAAAGAGTTACAGTAAGTAATACAACAACAACAACAACAACAACAAAAACTACACAGCCAAGTGCAATTGTTTGGAAAAAAATAATGTCATGTAAACACAGCAGGCTATACAAGTACACACACACATGCAAATGTAACCGTTTGTAGTTGTTTTTATTGCTGTAGAATACAATTAAATTCGACGTATTGTAACGAATTGCAACAAAAAAAGAAAAACAAAAACTCCTGTTAAATAGATTAAGCGACCATACAAACGGCATTGGTTGAGATACGAGGGATAGGATGCGAATAAAAAAATTCTAGCAAATCCACAAGAATATCCTTGTGAAACTGACCGCCTGAACTAAAGAGTCTTAAGCTGTTGAGATATCGCAGAGTTCCTAAGCAAAGAATTTCTGTCAA
>QOCX01003919.1:0-16100 GCA_005959815.1 Sarcophaga bullata | reverse complement strand
CGAAATATTGTTATCTGTGAAGTAACATAAAAATTATTGTTTGTTGTGGATTTAATGAACAGTGGAGTTCTTATTTATTTCAAGAAATCCTTCAATTTCTTCAAATACTGAATATGTGATCCCACAGTGTACTGAATCGAATACACTGTTAAATAAAGATTTCCAGTGCCAAAACAAAAATACTCAAATTCGAATAATTGGATTTTATAACTACTTGAGATTATACTTCGAGAAAATCAAATTATAATCAACTGTAATAATTTTTACCGTGTGGAATTGGAAATTAAGTAATATTAGATGTGGACGGAAATACTAAATAATACATTACTGTGTTTTATGATTAAGCGGACATACTGATTGAGAAAACTTTGAGTACGAAGGACTCGTTGAATCTTCCGACGGAATAGGCAACGGATATCTTTGTAGTTATTTTCGTTACTCTTGCACTTGACAACCACCAGACAGATATTTAATGAAAGAGTATACATGATGTAAAATTGCCGATACTATTATTAAAAATCATGTATTTGTTCATACACATAAAGACTTAAGTTTAGATATTACTAACGATTCATTAACAGATAGAATGAAGTATACGTAATAAATAAGAAATGAAACATTAATATTTTGGAGGTAAACTCGAAACTGAAGGCTAGTGCGTTTCATTAAAAAACCAACATTTGTGTTTCCAAAGTTCCATTAGTAGCCCGAATTTTACTAATTAATTGTTCTGAGTTTAAATGACATATACAATATACTCTCGAATAGACGAACACAAGGGAGATAATTATGAAGAGAGTGCAGATACTTTTATATCTTTTTTGACGTTTAAATTATTAAATTCTTTCAAAGTAGCCATACAAGTGAAGTTCCTCATTATTGATGTGGTTTTGTACAGTAAACATCTGATATCGTTTTGAATATACTTCTTCTTATTTAGACTTTAATCAAAATAATGGAGTCTAGCTTCTCACACTTTCCCGTTTTTCTTTCAGACTGCTAATTAAGATTAATCAGTAATAAATTTTATAGTGCTACTAATACTTTTTCTTGTTCCGTTTAAAGAATGCAGATTTTACGCACTTCGTTATACAGTGGTGGCCTTATAATTAGAAACGATTAAGTGACATATATGTTTGTTAATTTATTTTTAAAACTTTGCTACTCATTTTAAAACTAGTAGCTAAAAAACATAATAGAACAAACTAGATTTAAGTTTAAATTTAAAAAATTCACAGCATCAATATCATTTTTAAGAAAATTAGCTAAAATCAAAAAGTACCAATTTCAGGTTGGTCATATTATTAGAAACGAAAAATATTCTTACAAACAGGTTAAAAATATTTTAATATATTCACATTTAATGGTCATATTCTTTAATATTTTATATATTATTTTATTTTATAATTCGTCGTTATTTCGAGGGTTTATGTCTTTAAGATCTCTTTTCAATTGTGTTTAGATCAGGACTTAGGGGTAGCCAGTCCAGAACATCAAGATGACCACAAAGCCAACACTTCACTAACCTTGATGTGTGCTTTGGGTTATTGCCATTCTAAAAATGTAATTGACCGGCAAACTCTCAAAGAAATACGGTTCCATTACATTTTACAAAATGCTTTTATAATGATATTGGTCTGTTATTCCTTCAATTTTTGCAATTGGATCCACGCGACACCAAGAAAAAGTATCCCAGACCATAATAGAGGTCCCACCGTGTTTTACAGTTTTCACTGTGTATCTTGGACCAAGGGCTTTGTTCGGAGGATGTCTTACATAAGTTTTTCCATTCAGACTGGAACAAATTAAACTTGGATTTGTCACTCCAGAGAACTCTGTTCCAGAATAGCGGATCTTTTTAAGCATTTGAAACTGTAACCGCTTTTTAACATTTTTTTTGACACAAGCGGTTTTTCTGTGCAATGCACCCACGAAGTCCCGAATCCTGTAAACGCCTTCTTATTGTCCGTGTGGATATTTCTGATGTTATAATTTGCCCAATTTCAGCCTTTATTCTAAGAGAAGACAGGTTCAAGGTTAGTGAAGTGTTGGCTTTCGGGTCAAAATGTTGATGTTCTGGACTGGCTATCCCTAAGTCCTGATCTCTACCCAATTGAAAATTTATGGGTAATTGTAAAAAGAGATCTTAAAGACATAAACCCTCGAAATAACGACGAATTGTTTCATTGGTGCAACAAATCTGGCAAAACATATCAATACAAACATGCCAATGATTGATATTTAAACTTAAAGCTATGTTTATGTTTTTAGCTATTAGTTTTAAAATGGGGAGTAGCAAAGTTTTGAAAATAAATTAACAAACATATATGTAGCTTAATCGTTAATCGTATTTCTTGCGTTAAACTGTATACTGAATATTCTGTATATTGAATATTCTTACCCATTCAATATCTACTTTTAATTATAAAAACTGAAAGGTCAGCCATGAAGTATTCAATAACAGAACATGAAAACAAATATTGTAGTTTTTGTAAATTAAAAAAAACATAACCTAAGTATTTTTTCCAGCAGGTTAATTTTGCAGTTACTTCACACCGAACCTAGTTAGTTTAGTCGGTCGTAATAATTATAACATAATAAACATTAGATAAATAATATAAAAAAATATTATTCTTCATACACACAAGAGTCGGTTTTAATATTGCACACCTTATTACAATTATCAAACAACTCGCATTCAATTCATTTAGGTTCCTAATAATTCATTTTATTTTTTTTAATTGAAAGGCTCCATAACGCGCTCAAGGAAACATAAACATTCTTGAATGATATGTTTTTTTCTTGTTTTGTTCTTTTAATTTAAAGCCTCCATAACACCCTCAAGAAAACATTAACATTCTTGTAAGATCTGTTTTTTTACATTTTGAACATGTTATAAATTTTTAATCATTTTTTTCAAATTTAGACATAAAAGAACAATTCAGCATTTAATTTAGAAAACACTTGCCCACAAAAGTTGTTTGACACTCCATCAATTTATGTAAACTCAGATAAATTCATTTTTAATTATGAAATTACAGAATTCATTCTTTTCAAAGTAATAATTTAAAGTGTTTTAGAAAAAGTGAAAAAAATTAGATTTTAACCGTTGATACATACCAAATTTTTATTGCGTGTACACTGCAAAGAGTTCCTGGTAAAGTTTTTCCGATTGATCTGAACCAACTTCGAAAGTTTTTTGTATTGTGCTTATTAAATAGTCCCGCATAGATTCCAAAACAGGTTGCTCATCTCCATCCGATGCGTATCTAAAAATATTTTAACATCCAAAAATTTGTTTTTATATTTCAATTCATTATAAGTGACTATCTAATGTAAGCACGTTTATATACGTTTACTATGATTTATTATTTTTCCCCCCTAAATATAAACAAATGAAAATTGCTACAAACATAATATTAGCTGAAGAAATAAAACAAAAAATATTCTTTATAAAAAGTTTTAAGCGGTTAACGAAAATTGTTATCACTTGGAAGAAATGGGAATTAAAATTGTAAAAGAAGCAAAGCACTTACGGGGAAAAAGTTGTACAATTTAATTAATTCTTATGAACAAAGCCAGAATTAAACCATAAACCATTATTGTCACACCAATTGCTCTTAAAACACATGATGTTACTAGACCACATTGCATATAAATATGACAGTATAGTTTTAATTCAATAAATAATTATGCTTTCATTTGAAGAAAATCTCTTTGAAATTATAATTTGCGAATATTCTGACCCTAACACGGCGCTTATGAAAAATTTTGATCAACTGATTAATTTTTGTCAAATTCGGGAAAACCGAACTAAACTGGCAATATTTGGCAAATATATTCTTATTAGTGTAAATTTAGGTGGGAAATTTTTATTTTGGGAATATTAATACAAATGTACGTGTCAACACTGTCTTTAAACTTTGCATATTTCATATACAAAACTGTAAACCAATAAGGACTCAACAGAAAGTTCGTTTTGGATTCAGTTAATGCGGCACTTTTCAAATATAACAGATCTAATGGTTAAATGATTTAAGAAAATATAAAAAAATATATTTCGCACCAACAATTTTATGTAAATATTTGCATTCATTGAAATTTCTTTCTCGTTTTACCATTCAGTTGGCAAGTAACAAATTTGAAACACAGAGATATTTTTTGTTTAGTTTTTGTGTTCGTTGGATGTACTTTCGTTTTTTTTATTCTCCATTTTATTTACCCAGTTTTTGTTTTTAATAAGCTTTTAAATAAACTAAATCGTATACTAGTAGTAGAGCACACATACAATTTATGAATATAAACTTTATTTTTTTTATTATTTAAACTTAAAGATTGAAAAACAACTCTAAAAAAATTTCTAAACAAAAGCCAATCTAGAAATAAATCTCCAAACATTTTTATCGCACAGTTATATCGCAACGTTATTATCAATGGCTTATTATCCATTTTAATATTCGGCAATAGTATGTAAATTAAATCCAAATAATTTTTAATTTGGGAAAAAGTACATTTTATCTTATATGTTAAGGTACGAAGTTTGTAATTCTTCCATAATAATCACTTCTGCAGCAGTATCAAAATTCTGCAGCAAATCAATAAAGTTAATATTGAACCACGCTTCCTGAATTGTTATTACCTCAAGTAATAACAGCAAAATAGCGAATTCAGATTTAAATTTATTAAACTTTTCAAACCTTCCCAAACCATGATGTACTTACAGTACCGAACAAAAAAAAAAAATGCAACGCTGAACCATATGATCTTTGGCTACATGTCTATTAAAATAACGATAACCAATTCGTTTCTCTTTTTGTCTGTTTATTCGCTGAACTCAGTAAATTTAAACAGAGTCATTTCTAGTTTTGTTTATTTAACAAAAAGGTAAGTATTTAATATTTAAGAAAAAAAGTGACAAATTTCAGCGAGCAAAAAACAAATGCAACGCAATGAATTATTAATGAGAGTAAGTAGATAAAATTTATTGATACAAAATTTTCGTCAATAATTTTTAAAATATTTATTAAGCATTATTAAGGCTCTAGAAGAGGGCAAGAACATGCGAGAAATTGGGCAAATATTCGGCGTAAATAAATCAACGGTGTGCCCAATTACGTATAAATTTCGAACAACGAATAGCGTGGAAAGAGAGTCTGGCTGCCCAAGAAAATCTACTCTACGCGAAGATCGCCAAATGATTAGACGTATTAAGGCTGATCCAAGAATGACAGCTGTGGACGTAACTAAATTTGCTAATGAGCAAATGGGTGTTTCCATTGGTGTGCATACTGTTCGCCGCAGATTGAATGATGCCAATTTATTTGTCAGACGTCCCGCAAAGAAACCGCTAATAACTAAGGCCAATAAAATCAAGCACCTTGATTTTGCGAAGCGGTATCAACATTGGTCAAGGGAACAGTAGACAAAAGTTCTGTGGAGTGATGAAAGCAAATTTAATCTCTTTGGTTCTGATGTGATAAAATATATTCGAAGACCACAGAGATTTTCTCCCAGATATCAGCTACCAACAGTAAAACATGGCGGAGGTTCACTAATGGTGTGGGGTAAGTTACTTTTGTTTTTCACCGAAATTCTTTATTTTAAGTAATTTATTGGTAGGTGTATTTTCTCGTGACGGAGTTGGTCCGTTGGCGAAAATCGATGGTATTATGAATGCCACTAAATACTGTGAGATCCTAGGAGAAAATATGTTCCCACATCTTCTGGAAAATATGCCCCCAAACAGCATATTCCAACAAGATAATGACCCGAAGCACTCTAGTCGCTTGACTCGTAACTACCTAAGCGAACATGATGTGCAAGTTTTGGATAGCCGTCACAATCTCCCGATCCAAACCCCATAGAAAACCTATGGGAGATTTTAGATCGAAAAGTTAAGAAAAAAATCCGGCAAATTTGGCGGAATTAGAAAAAACTTTAAAATTTGTATAACTTTGTGGAGCATAAAATAAAAAAGAAGATATTAATTTCCGTACTGTTTTTTTGAATGAGGCGTACATAAAGATGAATCGGCTTAGCGTTGCAATTTTTTGCTCGGTACTGTAGTTATTTTATTTCTGTAGATTTTGGTTCTTGGCAAAAATTACCACGTTTAAGTAAACAAACTCCAATGATTCTTTGCATAGAAATCGTTTACAATAACTCCTTTTTTTTCAAGAACTTTTATTAATTTAGGCTTTTCACGCATAAACAATTCTTTGAATTTTATTTTATTAACAAATTTAAAAACAATAGACTTGATTTAGTTTTATTTACTTTGGCTTAAGAATTATGCATCGTTTAAATAATTGTAATTGTAATTGTAATTGCTGTCTAAAACAGCATTATCTGCACTCAAGTTATTTTCAGTTTTAAATCCATTACTATTACAGTCTACTTGTTACTCTGCTTTGTCATTTAAAAAAAACAGATGATTTCCATGTCTTTATTTATTCTTTCTTGTTTTCCTTTTTTAAGACTTTTGTTTGGTTTCAAACTGATGACATGAAAATAATAGATTTTTCCTTATTTCGTTCGATTGATTTAATTTGGTTTTGTTTTCATCTATTTCTCATTTTTATTTACACATAAAATTTGCATTTAAACTACAACAAACTCTGATTTTTTATATTTTTCATCATATTGCTTTTGATTTATTTGACTGCAAAGTGCATGTAATAAAAAGAAGTGCATGTGCATTTTCCAATCATCACATTCCAGCAGTGACCTCATCAATTGCCAATATTTCTTTCTACATTTATGTCTTTTTTGCTATATTTTTATTATTTGAAGTTTTACGTGCTTTACCAACCACAAAAAGAGTGCATGGGTGTTTACAAGAAAATGATGATATTCATTTCAAAAATATGAATTTTTATACTAAGAATTTCGTCCAGCTAGTTCTTTACATTTCGATCGCAAACGATGTTGTCAACTTTTTAATCTCACTATCATTGAACCGATTTCATTCCTAAGATTAATATTTATGGAGTGCATTTATTTGATATACAAAAATATTTGTATACCTTATTAAGGACTAAAAGCCCATTTACGTAGAATCCGTCATACAATGTACTTTGGTATTGCCAACTAACAGCAAGTTGACACTGGTAGTACTTTGACATGTATCGAATTTGCCTACACACAACAAGAAATCTAAAGAATAAAGTAAAACATATCATTCGACAGGAGTCAGCTGATATACTCTATGGAAGTCAAAAGTTAAAAATTTGATAACTTTATCCGTGGCGTTAAGGTAGAAGTACCGAATGAAGCAAGTCACTTAAGAAAACATGTTTTTCAACTTTACTGTCAGTTGAAAAAATCAAAGTTCAGCGTATGACGGATTCTATGTGTCTGGGTCTTAAGAAATAGTTTCCTATACCACATATATTGTATGAGTTCGTTTTAGCCATAAGTGGAGAGACGTACGATTTAAAATAGACTTAATAAAGCGAATTCTTAACTGATGTAGGTGTTATTTTAACTTTTTTACAAAAGATAAATCACTGTGCTCTACCGATATTAATTGCGTTTCCTGCCTTGAAAGCAGTCCCTGGAATGCATAAATCTAACTCACATCTGATAACCTAAACCAAAAACCATTCTTTACATCTAATTGCACTATTTCTACTACCTTCACTAGACCTAAAGAGTCTCCAGCATATTTAGCTTAATTTGATGTAGTCTCATGATATCGTTCAATATTTTCCTGCAATATCCAGCAAGCAGAATGGTCTGTATCAAAGATCAGCAATGAGTATTCAAAAAGATGAGTAGAATCGAATCATTCTCATACTACTCATATTCAAAGTTTGAAGTACTCATCATACTCATACTTAACACTATGCATGATGTAGTTGATTTCTACTCTCCATGACTTAACATTTACAAGAATCACAAAATAAGTATGATTCGCGTACGAACCCTACAATACTCACTAGAAGGTTGTGTGTTGGATCTGTTTGTTGCTCTGTGCTTTTTGCTTATATGTCTTTTTTCTTTTGTTGTAAATGCAACAATAACTGTCTGTACATTTTGATGAATGATTCGAATCACTCGAATCGTGATTCTAAAAATCATTTATACTATGAACAAGGCATTCAATGATTAATTAACGGATTTTACTGTACCCATTCTATTATAATATAGTTACGTTTCTTATTGGCAAACTATTTGCTTGATGTAATTTATTTACTGTTTACAAACATTAGGCTGAATACTACTTTATAAGAAAGTTAAAGAAACTGTTTGTTGGAAACTATCTTTTAGTCTAATTGTGCTAATGCTACATTAATTAGGCTAGGAATAACGATAAAAAGAACAACCACGGCATAAAACAAAATATGCTTCTCAATATGCTAATACTAATATGCAAAGAAATAATTTGTTGCATTCATTGGTGTACTAACTGCAAGCCATTGAATGTGATGTAAAATATGCGTTTATTTGGCGATTAAAACTTACTTTGGAACAAAAGGACCTATTAAATCGGCGCACGCCAGACCATCGCAGATCACAGGCACGCGGTGGGCGTATCCGTCACGTACTCCCAAAACTGCACGTTTGGTGTTTGTACGGCCTTCCGATAACAAGCAAACTACGGGTGTACTGGAATGTGTACTGAAACAAGAAAAAGCAACTCAAATAAAAAACAAGTCACATTGCAAAGTACAAAACAAAAAAAAATAATTGTAATGCCTGTGAAACGGTGTGGAAATTGAGGACAAGACGGAAATGAGAGTACACATACTCACCGCAAAATTCTTTAAGTTTTTAGTTATAACAGAGCGAGTGTGTGTGTGTTATAGGTGCAAAAAATTTTCGTTACAAATGGAAACAAGATTGCACATGGTCATTTCCACTTCATATACACACACAGACAATGTGTGAAACAATGTGTCTGTATGTGTATTCTTTCAACAGCTAATCCTCGTAAAGTGTTGCATGTAAATCAGTATTACACTTAAAGCAATTTGCCACAACTAATCCTCTGTTATGTTCTGTTTATGTTATGTATGTTTTATTTACATGATTTAAAGTTTTTTGGTGTTCATTTAAAGTATTTTTTCCAATTACTGTCTAGTTTTATTTCCTCTAAATGATGTTAATGATTTAACCCTATACAAAAACTTTATAAATTTCGTATTCGTGTGCATTTATTTCGTAAATGATGATATTTTTACACTCTTAATAAACGAGTAATTGACATTTGGGTTGATGGCAACCACTTTGCATTGGACCGCAACAGATAAGAAGATAACTATTACTTGAATTGTTATACTTACAGGGATGCAGTTTTTTAAATTTGAAATAAATTTTTCCCCAATTTTTTCTCAATATCAATTCGGCACCATTATTTAGCCTGAGTCCATTATAGACCAAAAAGAAATACGCATGCCGGTTATTAGGCACAGCCATTTCGCCTTAAACAAGAACTATGAAGAAATATAATAAATATAAAGATATCAATGCAATTAAAAACGAGGCTTCGGATTTCTTTTATTCGTCCATTACGATGAAAACAAAGAATGAACTGTATGTTAATTAAAGTGACAAGGATTTTTTCTTTTACATAATATGACTTTGTTTTAAACGTTTAAGAGACATGCCTGCTTAGTTTGATTTTGTATCATATTTCTTGATGTTCTGGGGCGTATAATGAATTCAACAATGTTGTCTCGTGCTGGCTATTGACCCATTATAAAAATTAAAAGAAAAAAAGATAAACTCCTACGTTAACATCTCATTTCATACTACTATGTCAGATGGCGGATATTGTAATTTTAACTTTATGACAAAGGATTTCATTTTTCTAATTTGTTTGTTTTTTTTTTATTTAAAATAAACTTTTGATCTTTAAGGAGTTTTATCGAAATTTAATTTTAAATTTATTGGATATTGTTAAAACATTTCCAAAATAATTGATATGTATGTATGTATGTTTTTAAAATTGTTGATTTCACAGCTTTTTAGAAGCATGATACCTTATTTTACTTTCCGCGCGAATTCCTATCAAAAAATTATGTTATCATACGATAAGTTTTGGTGAGATATTATAAACCCTTTTTTTCTGCTGGAAACAGTAATCTTAAATCTTGAATATACTCTACAGGTATTATTTTAAAATTTAAAATTTTAATATATTAATTTTTTTGCGATAGGGACTTCCTCCGTTTTCTAGCAGTACAATATCAAATACAGCCTCACTCATAATTTAATGGAAGTACTGTTGTAAATGTGTTTTTTAAAATGAATTAGTCGGTATATGTTTCTTTATTAGGAGTAGCGGGGGTAGCGATTATATTGCTTTACAACAAACCCAAGTAATGTATGTGAGAACACCGTAGACTGCCAAATGAATTTAATTCCTCTCAAAAAATCTATCTAGGAAGCTCCTAATCGCTTGTGATCAAGAGAGGACAACATTAAGAACGAACATCACAGAAGGTTAGAGTATCACCATCTTTTAAGAATTCATTCATTTACATTCAAGCAAAATTCTTCAAAAGTTCATTTCATTAGTGGATTCTGTGATTGCAATTAAAGTAAAAGGAATTATTTACTTTTGTTCATTATTTATTTTCTTAAATAAATTTAACTGGTAACGCTGTGCTATCACTTGCTTTGAAGATCCTTATTAACAATATTCAATACCGCTTATTACGATATTCAATACCGCTGTGCTTATAATAACACACTTTTCAATACAACCCTCGTTTATTAAGCACAAGCGCACATCTCATAACTAATTCACAATGATAACATCGTTCTTCCCTCTATTTTTCTGTTTTATTTTTGTCTGATAACTTCGAGATCTTTCGATTAAATTTTGTTGTTCGATTTTTGATCTCTGTGTCGACCCTTCTCCTACATTCTCGTACCTAACATTATATAGTTGTTTATGTAATTCTATTTGTCTTGTTTACTTATTTCCGTTAAGAATCTTTTGATCCCTGTAATAATATTGTTACATTTTTGCCTTTTAAAAAGAATTTTTTTTCTATGAATTTGGAACTGCAAATCTAAGAAAGAAAACTATTCATTTTCTCTCTCATAATTTATTTGAACATATTCTTTATTGATTTCAATTATTAATAAATAAGATCTTTCATTTAGGTTAGGTTAGGTTAGAGTGGTAGCCTTGATGCCAAAAGCTCACTTGAGCACGCATAGCGGCGTGTTGTGATGCCACAGGTGAACGCAGTTTCTGTACTGACCAATTCTCCATATCAGGGGAGAAGTTGGTCAGCGCAAGGGATGCACATTATAAAGCACGACTACCTTACGCTGGAAAACCAGTCCGAAGATTTGATAAACAAAGCAATATCGTTGACATCAGTGGACAATAGCTCCGTCAAGCTGACAAGGGTTGGGAAACCAAATAGCCTATATAGCCTTGCAGAGATGGGCTTGGGGACAACTGTCTCCTCTTCCTGAACGGATCTGCACCCACGGCAGAAGTCATTGAATGGGAGCTGTATTCTCTCCGCAATATTCTGTAGAAACAATATTCCACAGGAAGGTAATCGATGTTCAGTGGAGCCACAGGATCAATCTCCAATATAGGTGAGTGACCAGAGGGGATGAGGCGTCAACAAGAAAGGATGTTCAGTCTAGTTGCAGTGAACTTAGCTAACTGCTTAGCCAGTTTAGTATTGCAAACAAGGTTTTTGGGGGGTGGTGCGTAAAGCACTAGTGATACGAATGGCGCCAGAGCTTTTGACCTTGTCAATTTATTTAGGGCAGTCCACTAAAAAGCAACACCGTAGAGGAAGTTGGGTTCGATAACTGCAGAAAAAAACCAGCGCTTGACCCTAGGGCGGAGACCGCATCTGGATCCAACTGCTCTGCCGCAGCAGTAAGCAGCACAAGCCGCTTTGTGCGCCCTCGCAGTTTGGGATAGAGGATCAGGCCGAGAAAGTTGATTAATGAAACCTCGGGACATAATGTGAGTCTGGTCCCGCTTACACTAGGGAGGGTGAAGGTCGGTACCTTGTATCTCCTAGTGAAAATCACTTGTATCAGTCTTGGAGGGATTAACAGACAGTCCAAAATCCCCGCATCAGTCCTGTGCAATCGATAGTGCTAAATTCAGCCTGTCAGACAGCGTCTGTGGACATATTCCCGATGCAGCAATGGCAATGTCGTCAGCGTAAGCTATGGCATCATTACCAGACGATCCGGGTCTCCTCAAGAGTGAGTTGACTGCCAAATTCCAGAGAAGTGGAGATAGAACACCACCTAGCGGTGTACCTTTATGGACAATTCTGTGACAATGTGTAGGTCCCATTGTGAAGGTTACTATTCTCGACTTAAGGAGAAGCTCAATAAGAACGACCAGACTCTGTTCCAGATAAAGAGAGTTTAGAGTCCCAACTATAGCGTCCGAATCGACGTTATTGAATACATCCTCAATGTCGAGAAAAATGGCCAGTGTATTCTTTAACGTGCAGTGATTCCTCCAGCCGAGAGATAAGAGAGTGCAGTCCAATCTCCACTGATTTACCCCTCGTGTAGGCATGTTTTGATGAGGATAGAAACGCTGGATGGATGGAGGCCCTAATGTGAGCATCTTTAATTTAATTAACGACAAGCTTTTATTGGTAGCTTCAATCTATTAATTCTGCATTTGTATTACAAAGGTCAAACTTCTAGTATATAATACAGCAGAGTTTATAGGTCCTGTTATTAACTATAGTAAGATATTTATTGATTGATGACTAGTCGCCCTATTTTCACTTTGTTTGTTTTGGCCTGTTAACTTCGAAAAGTTGCTGTTGATAATTTGTTATTTTTTTATTTCCACCTTTCTCTTTGTATGTAATTTTGTTATTGTAATTGTATTTGATTGTCCCTATTCTAGTTATTATTATTTTTTTGTTGTTGTTATAATTGTTATTCTTTACAATATGTATTCTTTTTCATAACAAAATGTTCTCAAGGGATATTGTTTTTAGGCGACAACAGATGGCATATTTATCATTTTAGAGTGTTCTTTTGCAGGCCAATCACCTTAAATGAAGAAAGTTGATTAATGAAACAGAAACCAATTTAAAGAGAAATAACAAAGAAAGTGTGGCAGACATTTTATGGCTGGCCAATGTTCTTTTCAGAAACAAAAAGGAATACGAATTCAAATAATAATATTTCTTTTATTACTGCCCATTGAATTAGACATTCCAAGATGTCTGCTATTGCATCTTAACCAGTTAAAAATTAATAACAATTTTTTAGTTAATATAATATAATAATTCATACTATTAAAATTGACCTAAAAGCGGAAATAAATAATACCTTTAAGGTTATACCCTCCATAACTGCAAGCTCTGAGGCAACTAGAAACTCAAAACCCGAGTTTAAAAATAAAATATTCAAAAAAAAGAGTCTGATAGTTTTCTTTAGTAATATCAATAAAATATTGCAAAAGATTTGTTTTGATTCTTATTTATACAATCATAAACGAATGAATGCCAAAGTCTGAAAAGATAACAATCATTTTTATTATCTCTTGTATGTATATTAGTTGGTGTCAAGGTTCTAAAGCCTGAGTTTCCTAATTAAAAAACCATTACTTTTATACTTTACGATGAAGAAATAAACACCAAATAGTAATATATTAAAAGGTTTGTTTTTAACTAACAAATTATATTTATTTTAATTACATACAATGCTTTAAAGAACAATTCACTGTCATGTAATTCTATGACTCACCTGGGTGAAACTGATGCTGTGGCAAGGTACCTCACGATTGTGACCCAAAATTCATGATTACGTTCAACAATACCCCAGGGTGCAATGCAATGCTGACAACACGGCCGGTACGTTGTTGACCTTCCAAAAGCAAAGCATCGCCGACTTTGTTTGGTTACGCCTAAAAACAACACACAAAAAAAACAAAAAAAAAAAAAAATTAATTTGATATTAAACAAATGTAAACAAGAAGAACAAAGGAGCAAAGATCACAAACACGCTCCTGTATAAACAACACATTCATTTTCACACATTGAGATGGCAACAAAGACAGTCGGTCAGCCGAAATTTTACCTTTAAATGATGATGAAAAATTATCTACTGTCGCATACACATACGCATTTATTTCCGTTTTTCATTCAGAATTAATACTTCGTTTAAGTGATATAATCTTTATAATTGAATTGCAAACAAATGTAATGACTAAGAGTATAATAGCGTAGAGTAAGTACCATTTACTTAAATCCAAATTTTTTCGATACTACATTACACTTAATGGCAATACTACTTAAATTGGAGAGAAACAAAATTATAACCCTATATGTAGAAACGCCTATCTATATTAGGTACGTTGTATAACATGTAAAAAGAAATGGATGAAAATTTTAGGTGGCCAGATCAACCAATTATTATAATAGATTTAAAATTTAAATCTATGCTAATCTACATTTGGTTATACATGTTATTTCACTCATATTCCATGTTTTCGAATATTTTTTTTATCGAGTTGTATGTTTCATTTTGATTAATTAATTAAGGAAAAAATAACTTGCTTATGGATTCTTGCATTAGAAATATGAATTTACAACTGTTACAAGTTTGATTATGATTAGTTAAAAAATATTTAAAATAATAATTGCCACATTTTTACATTGTTTTGTCCTTAAAGTAAGTTTTTCTCCCTCCATAAGGCAAACAAGATGTAATAATAAGAAACCCTTTGTCGAAGCAGCGCCATTTAAAGGAAAAGTAATCATAAAATATTGTATTTTGTCCTTTATTAACCAGAATTGCTTTCACAAAAGAAATATAAGAGTTATGTAAACGTTTAGTTACTTGGCTTCGTTTATTTGAACGATTAAAAATGTAGCAGCATAAGCAAAAAGTATTAAATTTCTGTTTTGCCTTTCTATTAACCTTTTGAGTGCGGTATTTAATTAAATTTGATTTAGCAAATTGGCATTTACTTTCTTGCTTTAATCTTTTATTATTTTGATTTACTCGATACGGGAAGGATTGTTCGCCTTGAAATTTTGCTGATATAAGGATCGTATTAATGAGATCAAAATGTATTATGTTGCATCGAACACTAAGATGGAGATCTAAATATAAGGACTAGAATCTCAGGCTTAATGATATAAACACGTAAGAGGCACCAAGTAGAACAAAAAATATTTTTCCAATTGTTGTCTTATCCCAAAGCAGTATGTACTTTAATTACTTTAAATGACGGCGTGGTCACAGCTGATTAGTTGGTGGAACTTAAATGTTTTTTTTTCACTATTTTAATAGAAAAAAAAAAAAAAAAAAAAAAAAAAAAAAAAAAAAAAAAAAAAAAAAAAAAAAATATTGTATAGATCGCGTTTTAAGAATCTGTATATATGGGTCTTATTGTATTAACAGCCACTACACTTTGCCATTGTCGAGCAACAAACTTATCGAAAGCTTGTTTTGCGACTGCAATATAACCCTAAATCTTACTGCCATAAAAACGTAGCAAAATCTTATTGACATGAGCCTCTAAGGCTTTATATATAAAAAATGCGGGTTACTTCTTACCAAAAATGTTTTAGGCATACTTTTTAAATAACAAACAGTTCCACCCTTACAAATACCTAAACGGAAGTTAATGTTTTTTAACTCTTGTATTCAGATTATATTAAATCACTTAAATTTTTAATTTAATTAAAAAGGGATTTCCTAAATGTTAAAGTAAGTGGACCAGAGAAATAAGCTTTTGTATAAGAAAGTATTTATTTTTGTATATAAAAGATAACATTTTTTAAATAGAAGATGCCTTACAAAGATATGAAGAATGAATATATTCAGTCAAAAATAAATATGTTAAAATAATAAAATATGTACTACTTTATAATGAGCCTTCTGAGGCTCATGTGTTACACACGTATAATTCTATTTTTTATACCTTTCTTGCGCAGGGCACTTTGTATTAAATGTGTATAGCAATTACACGATTAGTTGGTTCAAAATTAAAGGTCAAAGGGTTATCATATAAATTTTGTCACACTGATTTACAAACAATTTATGAATGCTTCGTCTTACTGTGTGGTAAGCTTATTTCGATTTTATTTGAATTTTGTACTGAAATTCATTATTAAACAAATACA
>QOCX01003918.1:0-16100 GCA_005959815.1 Sarcophaga bullata | reverse complement strand
AATATTTGCTTATTTTCTTAGGAATTTTTCAAAGAATTATTAAATAAATTCGAGTATGACAGAATGTTAAGGAGACTTTGAACGCATTGATGTAAATTAAATGCAAATATTTAAGCAAATAGCCACAGACTATGCAAGTTATACGGGTATGTACATTCGAACACGAACGATATTTATTTTAAATATGATGTTGGTGTTAATAATTTATAAATAAAAAAAATCAATTAATCTTTATTCAGTCTCAATAAGAATTCATATGACCAGTGATAGACAAATTTGAGAAATAAAATTGAAGTCTTACACGTTATCGGATGAGTGCCAAAAGTATACCGGAGGATGGCTAGCACTATTTAAGATTCCACGTAGTAGTGTTCAAATTTTCATTTTAACTAAGTTAGTTATTTAAATTTTAAGTAAATATGAGTTTTTAATGATGATAGATGCCCTAGCACTACGTCTTTTTTCAGGTGTTCCTTTCTGGGTTCAAAAAAATGTTCCAAAAAGTGTTCCGATAATTAATTCTCATCGTCATAGAATCTACATGTTGGCCACGTGGTAACTTTCGTTAAGAATAAGTATACCCTGAGTGTACAGTAGTGTCGTAAGAATCTCAGGTTATACCAGTGAGTTTCCCCATGGACTTGAAATATTTCATTCTGACACCAAAAACTCCTGTTCCTTATTCCAAGATCTGTTCTTGACTCATCTATATGCCACAAAATAGTTACATTTTTAAAGGAATATGCATATTACAGATTATTCCATTGATTTTTGTTACTAAGTCTCGTTGCAAAGCATTTACCAAAATCATGGAGTAAACTGGTTCCATCGAGGTGGCAGTTAAAGACAGAGCTCTCAGCCAAATGATTTGTCCCGCAACTTCCTTGTAATTTTTATATTGTACTTGTCTCCCATCACTTAACCACAGAATCCAAACCTCTTGGTCTTCAATACAGTGTTTAGCGGACTTAAATTCACCAAACCCTTTAGAACCACTGTGGAGCACATTATCATTGCCTCTGTTATGTCTTTGTTCTATTTATACAGAAAATTTTATTGTAAATTACTTTCGATTTGACTATCATGTTATACATCCAATGAATAATTCCATGTCATTGCTCGCACTCCCAGAATTTTTCTGCATTCCATTATGGCATGTCTGGCATTTCTTGAGATACTTCCTTTATGAGTCCTCCATGTGGATTTACTATCCAGTGTTGTTCATAGTGTTATCCATTCACTTTCATTTTCTATGATCTAGTCTCACCTAGGAGTCAAATATTCTTGAATTTCGGACTATTGCGGTCGTGCCTGGTTTTATTCTCAGGCCCACTGTTTATGGATTTTATAAACTCTTGCTACCATAGTTAGAGATTCTTTGTTTTATTTGGTTAGCTTTCTGCCTTTGTTGTTACCTTATGCAGTGTTAAGATTCTATTAATAGGCGAATTGATTTGAACTGTAAAGTGAATCCAGACTGAGAGACAAGATACTCCACATTAATGCATCGAAGTGTTTTGTTACGTTGACCTTCATACCACTGCTTCACTATTTAGTTGAAATAGTTGATCCTTTAAGAACATGTCGGGTATATATTGCCATTCATATGATCACGAATTTTCTTTTTTAATTTGTTTTAATTTGTGTACATTATCAAACGCTTTGTTTATGTAAAGAGCAAAACTCTTTTTGACTTTAAAGTTTTTTTTTCTATTGCATTTACACTGCTGCTAGTTTGAATAGTTCTAGAGTTTCTTCCAAACCAAATTAGTAGGCTTTTGTGGAATGGGAGCCGAAGTTTAGATATTTATGATCAACGAAAGGGAGGACTTAGAGAGGCTACGAGTCTTCTCAAACCAAATGGGTTTGTGACACTATGAGTAATACGTCAGACTATGCAGGAATAACTTGAGATTGGTAATCGGTAATCGGGACAAAGCAATGTAGGCTCAGTTGAGACATGAATGGACACATAAGTCCCATTTGATTTTTTCGTCATTACTAATCGGTGTTCATCGGTAAAAAACAAATGGATTCTTTGGTATTCGTGTTAACATTAAGGTGTTTTTGTTTTAATTGGGCTTAAGGGCTTCTCAACGTCAGAAATTTGTATTTTTTTATGGCAATTTTAATTTTCCATTATCTCGGGTTTTAATTGATACTGGTGGATAATCTTTTAGTATTAGACCTACCAATGCCTTGTGTAAATATATTCACAAATGCATTTTGAATCGGTTCTATACTTTTCCCGGGCAACTGATGATGATGATGATGGGACTAATGTGTCCCATTCGTCGTCAAAGGTAAAAAAGGATATTTTTAATATTTTTTTTTCCTTTATTTAATATTTTATAATTAAAAAAATCTTAATTCTGGAAATTTGTGTATAATCATTGCTATAATTATCCCAAATAACGCTATCAACTCTTCTCTGCTTATAGAAAATATTACACCTTAGTGCTCACAATAAAGTTTCGTTTAGTGAATTATATATTATATTAGTGTGTCGAACTCACAAACTGAATTGAACACTTCTAAAACAGATGGGACCTCATCCTCCATTAAGCGCTTACCTTTGGGTTAAAACCTCCCCATATATGTAATTGGTATCGGTATAAGTTGGCGAAAAGTAATTTTGATTGGCTTTCTTTCACTGAAATTTAACCAAAAGTTCTTTGGCTGCTTTAGGTTTCGGAACACCTTTTGCTATTGACGCATCAGTCATAGAAATTTTGCTCGTTGAAGGGTTTTCAGTATGCAGGATATATTCAGTTTCTGCAACACCTTTTGCCATTGACTCATAAGTCTTACAATTTTTGCTCGTTGATGGTTTTTCGGTTTGCAGAATATCTTCGATTTCGATTTCCGTAAAATTGGCTACCCTCGATGTCTAATTCTAACACATTTTTTTCATCTTCACTATCCGATGCGTTCAAAAGCTGAACAATTTCACTCTCAGTTTTATAAAACCGACGCAATCTGCTCATTTTGAAAATTAGTTTATATGGGTTAGAATAACTAGATCAAAAATATATAAACTCGAATTTACAGCATGCAAACTGTTGGACAGTTGATTAGAAACTAATAGCTTGAATCGTTTTTGTTTGCTTCACAATGTAAATTAAACAACAAACATTATCATGCAAACTATTGCACAAACGATCAGATACTGATAGATCACTCATTTTTGTTGGTTTTGCAATGTAAAAAAACCGCTACGCTTGTGCATGCGTTGTTATGTTTACTTTTTGTAAAGACAAAATGATTCTAAATGTTCAATGCATATGCTCCCAAATTTTTACCTTTAACGACGAATGGGACACATATGTCCCATGATTTTTCTCGTAGAAGGAGTAACAATTTTTAAATTTTGGCAGCACTTTAGTCTTATAATGTTGCCTTTCCGAGTAAGAACCAGCAAAAAAATTTAAAAATTTCCAGCGAAAAATTCTTCGTCGTCAAAGGGTTAACTGTAAAAAAAGAATATTTTCTAATTGTTAAAAGCCCTTTAACGCAATATAAATAGAAGTGAGATAACTAAAATTCAGTTTCAAGAGCTGTGAGTCAGTCAGTGTTTATGACTCATATTTAAAATAAGGAGGCACATCACATCACATGCTTAGCAAACAAATACTGTCTGTTTTGACGATGACAAAAAAAAAAGAAACGAATTGAATAAAATAGTCCTTGAAGCTATGATGGGCTAATGCACCACTATTTATGTAACGCATGTAGCAAAAGGTCTGTTGTATGAATCACGCATTATTATTTTCAGCATTTTTTTATTTGTAGAAATTATTTTTTAAATCCATCGTTCTAGAGGTTTTTTGATATGTGAATACTTTTGTAAATGGCATGCCCTTGAAAACCAATCTCAATATTCAGTTCAAAGAGATGTCTATCAAAAATGGTTTCCCTTTTTTAAGGAAATTTAAATCAATATTAGCATCATGCCCTTGTCCTTAAGTGTAATACCATAATACCGCCATGGATTGGTGAACTGTTTTGCTGATTAAGTTGAAATTGGATCATATTTCATTGTTAACTGTCAACCATTACATTTTACAAGTATTGTAGAAACGTAACAAAAACAAAACAAAACAAAACAAAACAAAACAAAACAAAACAGATTCAATAGATAAATTTTTTTTTTCTTTGGCGTATTTCCTTTGTTACACAATGAATTACAATATCCCATGTGCATCTCCATAATTGAATTCATTCATAACATGATTATTTTAACAAAAAAAAAAAAAAAAAAGAAAGAAACAAGCTTATAAAATAAGAAAATAAAAGAGAAACTGTAACAGAAACTGAAATCGAAATCAAAGCTTTTCGTTCATAATTTAATTCTTTTTTAAAATGAAAAAATGGAGCAAAAATTTTTAAATTATTTCTCATAAGCAATCTAAGCCCATGACTTTTAATATTCGTACACAAAATGAAAAATGAAAAAAATAAAGAAGAGAAAAAATTGGAAAATTCTTTGCCAATTCCCAATAGTCATAATATTTAATGGACTCTGTGAGGGAATGAACTCGAAAAGCAAAAATTAAAAGAAAAAGAAAAAAATCTTCTCAAGTCGGATGCTGCAGATACTGAGACTGCGTTTTACCATTTTATTTCCAAAGAAACGTTGGAGGGGCATTCAAAGACAGTGTATATTGAAATTCTTTTTTAAAAAATCCTAATACTTTAATTATGATGTTTAAAAAAGCAAATTTAAACACTTTAAGCACATAATTGTTGTACTTTCAGTCCAATTTACATGACAAGGGTTTACATATGTGGAGTGATAGAGAAAATATTACAGAATTCCTTTCGTATTTTAAAAATTACAGTAAAAGACCATGACGATCGATTTTTTTGCCTTTAAACGATTGTGTACAATACCAACACAAAATAAAATGAATGCCTCTCTGACTAAAGAAGTGTTGTAGGTTTTGTGAAAAATTTTGCAAACGAAGAAAACCATTCAACTGCAAATGTTCTTTGTTCCTTCCATTTTCGTAACTCTCATTTCGAAAACACCAATATTACTCTTAACTTGTACCCGGAAACTATTGTTGTATTTTTACATGGAAATATGGACATTTAAATATTTTTTGCCGAGGTACCATTCGATTACTATTGTAGTTAAGCTTTATCTCGTTTGATCTTATTAATTCTCCTCTGAGGAATTGTCTGTTCGTTATTAGTACATTTATCTATCTATCTATATTTATATCATACAAGCTTAAATCCATCAATTTCAAAGATATTGTAATATTACATACTTCAACCTTCTTACTCTACATTAATGTTTCACTATGATTCATCAGTAGTCAGTTGCTCTATACAAAAATCAGGCTATCCCCAATTCATTGGTTTATATTTCTGTTATAGTCCGGTATTGCATAATTTATTTCTTCTCTTATTGTTAAATTCCATAAAAAATATTTGATACTATTCAAACTCACTTTATTTGAGAAGACCATTTACGGCTCTCTTTGTTTCTACTTTCGTTGAGTATATTTTCCAAAACATCCGCTCCCACTCTATTGATTGGTTCTTAGCATATTCAGAGGCGTGAAAGCTCTTTTCCTCGCAAACGCAACTGCTTGTTCATTGCCGACAATTCAGATATGACCAAAGACGCTATTATTTATTCTTATTATTTTCCTTATCTAGCCGAATGAGTTTCTCTAGACAGCTTCACACTATCTTCGACTTAACCTCATAAAAGTTGTTTTGCTCGAATGGGGACCTGAGTGTTAGATAGTATTGCTGTGCCCTGTCATTTGTACCTTCAGCTTTAAAATATAAATGCTATGCAGATCACAGATTATTCCATTGATTTTTATTACTAAGTCTCGTTGCAAAGTATTTCCCATCATCATGAAGACTACTGGTTCTATCGAAGGGACAGTTAAGAAGAGAACTGTCAGCCAATCGATTCCTTAGGTAACGCAATTTCCTTATAAATATTATGTTCAAGCGGAACTTATTCGAAAGAAAATATTTCTTCTTTTAAATCTAAAAGTATAGCCATTAATAATGACCGAACTCTATGTAGGAAGCACGTAAAGTGCACGTTACTGGTACTTATCTGAAGTAGAATCGGTGAGAAGTCGGGTGATAGCAAGCAAATTCGCAGGTTGCAATCTAAGAGCATTTCTAGATAGCGCCAGAATTTTTACAAGTTCAGACTAGCTTTGATATTTGTAGTGTTAATAATTTTAATAACTTATCAGTTAATATTAATGAACTCAAAACACAAAATAGATTAATTTGTTGTGCTATTGCTATTGGATTTTGTTTTAACTTGTTTTCTAGTGTTTGATGAAATAAATTCACATTGGCAACCCAGGTTTCTTGTGCCCATTTACTCTTATACCCAATTGGTGAAATCGTCAATTTCTGTGTGTCATTACATTTTTAAAAGAGTAACCAGTGTTGGACAGCTGGCTACTCGAATACACACACAAGCCATACAAGAATTCATGTATTGGTTGACTCCAGTTATACGGCAATTTTAAGTGAGTTTATCTCTTAAAACTACTAAAGATTGTGTGTTAAATGAAGCCTATTAATCGCAAATTTACCTTACCCCAAAAAAAAAAAAAAAAAAAATGAAAGTACAAGCACAAGTTTTAAATGGTTGTCATGAAATAAGGTTAATTGTCCTTTTAAAGGATTATAATTTAATAATTATTTTTCAATTTGTTTTTTTTTGGTGTTTTTGTCTTCATTGATGTGCTTCGTTTAAAGCAGTTTGTATGATTCGTTTGTTGATTTTTGTGGAAAATGAAATTAGAAAATTACAACAATAGCGTTTGCAATCGCATAACAATTTGTTTTAATAGATTTTCTGTTCTTTTTGGGTGTTGTTGTTGTTGTTTTTACTTGTATTTGCTTTTAGTTTTCTGATCGTCTATTGAGTTTGGTTCGGTCCATTTTAATGGTTACTTTCGATGTTTAAAATGCTAATTATCGTCAAGAACAAATAGATTTTTTAAATTCTTTGTTAATGGATTAGAGTACCACCACCACTCTAAATGCAGCGTTGTTATTGAGAAAAAAAAACAAAAAAAAAAAATAAAATAAAAAAAGAGAAAAGCTTTACACTCAAATCAGTTGATTTGTCAATATTGACTACTGAGCGAACGTACATGAATACTTTATTCATGTAACAAAACACAACGTCACTGTTTACATGCGGGGGTAATTGAATAATTAAATTTTTATTTGAGATAAAATATTTCATTTTAGAATTGCGTTTAAAATGGTGCTTTTAGTCAGAACACGATTGATTTATTTACGTTTTTGTTTTTTTTAATTTTGAACTTTACTGCTTCGATTGCGAAGCGTATTTTGATTTAATTGTCAAAAAAAAAAAAAAAAAAAAAATCTATGGAATTAGTATTTAATAGTCCATTCAAGTATATGTAATTTCCCATGGTGTAGTTATTTAATTTCTTTGTGTACGAAATACAATCACACACTTTAATTAGTTGAGCTCGGTTGAATGGCGAGCAAATACCGCCACAACAATTGTGTTTTGGTGCAATAAAAATCGATGACCCAAATTGTACGTGTAATATGAACATACACAATCGTACAGCACACGATTGCATGCAACATACGAGATGGACATAAAAATGAAAATACAGTAATCGCTCGATAACAATAATTTATGAAATTTATTTCTCACTCTCTCTCTCTCAGTATACAATGTCACTGTCATTTTTTGAGCTACTAAAAATATTTGATAAAAATTGGAATATGACAACAATCGGATAAAACACTGCGTAATATTATTTAAGTGTTAAAAATCACAAATGCGTCTCCTCTGCGCACAAAATCTGGCTTAAGTAGATCCAGTTCTTCGGTTAAAATCATAAACTTTATTGATTAACAATTAATTGCACAACATTTAATACTTTGCATGCACATTTCTTAGGTTAGGTTGAATTTGCAGCCGCCTCAATGGACAGAGCATACGTGGGTACTATATATGTACCCTTGGAATATCGATATTACATATTCGAGAGTTTTTTTTTATAAATTTTCGAATTTTACTCAAGTTTTCTTTAGCTAGACTCGTATTGTCGATAATTTAAGTGCTTAAGAAATATTCAACTTATGTTTCCAAGTTCCAAAAAATGACAGAGAAGATTTTCTGAGTGTGCAACCAGTGGCCAGTGTTCCTTTATAACTGCTATCAAGTTCCTCAAGTTCATATGTATTTAAACACATATCGCGCTAGATCTGTTTGGTATCTCCGCAAGCGGATTCATGTTGTGAGGACATTTGTTTGCCCCCTTTGTAGAGGAATGTCAATCCCATGTGGCGAATTCAATTGAATTTTTGTTCTACCTTTCTCCGCAAATTAATTACTTATGTTTTTACTTTATTTAAATCCCCCATGACGAAGATGGCAGTCAAGTGCCTCGATATGTTTTCCAGAGACACCTAGCATTCTTGGACAATTTTACCGAACGCGTGGCAGCAAGGCTGTCTTTTTATTTAATCCTGAATAGTATGACAGCAATGGAGTAGCACAAGGGACATGCAATTTTGACCTGTGATTTGGATTTGTCAGAGGATATTTGAATGACGTTCTCTGGGAGGTGTAAAGCATCATTATAAAAGGATCAATCCTGTACATTGTTGTAAAACCAGCGATACCTATTGTACCTAGATTGTATCAAGATCAACTAAACAAAATTATTCGGTATTCTATGCTCTTATGAGCTCAGTCTCATTGATGTGTTCACAGTAATTTACGTAGGCAAGTATTTTTGCAAGACTGAAGTAATTTAACAAATTGATGATACTTATTACAGTCACAGCTACGATATTTTAAAAAATTGTAAAATTGTTTATTAATAAAATACGTTGTATGCTACTGCAGAGCTAGCCACATTCAAATTTTCTTGTTTGATAGAAGCGCCATTAACCAGCTGGCAAAACGAAGTATTAATTAATTGTCAAATTGAACTAAATTTTTGAGAGGAAAAGAATTTAAAAATTATTCATTTAAGGTTTTGAAATTACAAATTTCAAATCGTTTAAACCAAATTGGTGGTTGCGGCTGACAATATTAGTCCCTTCGTTGAGAAATCCGGATAAAAGATTCTGACACTTTGAAATTGGAATAAAGAAGTGATTCCTCAGAAAAGCTGTAATTCATTTACATTTGTGATGGCAATTTATGCTCGTCGTATGAACAATATTCTTAACATTATTTGTATAGATTTACAGTTATTGGTAATCTCTTTAAACGTATTTGTGATAATTTTTTCTCCTTCAAATGTTCATACTTCATTAGGTTTCACTGTACTTTGTTTGTATTTTACAATCAATGTTAAAGTGTATACAAACATTCTCATTATGTTCATTCTAACACACATACATACATATATGATGGGTACATATGTATATTCAAACGTTCATTTGATTGTATATACAATATAATGAAGCTTTTTTAATGTATGTATGTATGTATGTATGTATTGTGTGTATGAATAAAAGTCGTGTATTCTATGCTAAAAAGTGAAAGCATTTCACAACAAAAAAAAACAAAAAAAAAAAAACAAAATAGTAAAATCGAAAAACTGTAAAAGAGACAAAAAAAAAACAACAAAAATACACACAAACGACAATATAAACCTAAAATGAATGCATTTCTCTATTTGCTATCCTTTTTTCTTTCTAATTTTTTTTGCTTGTTTTGCCACACAAAATCAATTGAAAATCCAGTTTAAATATAATTAAAATTCAGTGCTAAAAGCATCAGGCATTAACAACACACAAGTCTATATCGGTTTGAGTACTTTCAATCAAATCCCAGCAAACATTTGGGATTTCAATTCAAGAGCATGTCTACGCAAATGGTTTCAGTCATGCCATTGCAAATGGCTGAAGTTCAAATTCATTCGAGAGTTCATTATTCATTTCGATAATTTGTTGGATTACGGTAACTACATGTATTAGTACATGCATATGCGCATACATAAATTTGTATGTTGTCACTCATTAGGTGATCAAATAATGAATGAGATGCCTTTAATGAACAGTAATGATGATTGTCAACTTCAATAATTCATTGAAATTTGAATTTTACTCTTCTTGTGATAAAAATTAAATTTTTCAGCATCATTTTATTAACGGAAAACTAAAATGAGCTACTTTTTAAATTTCCAATCCATTCCCACCAGCCTTTCTCCATACACAAAAAACTACATCAGAAATGTTTTCTCATCGAAAATTCGAGTAAATTAAAGCCTCATAGAGTTTTCACAAAATTAACTTTACTACGATGAATGCGAAACATAGAAATTCAAGTGAAATTCAAAACACAGTCGCTGGACAAATCTATGAAAAAAAGAAGAAGAAATATATCATTTGATAACATTTGTCAGTACAGTAATCTCTCGTTAAATGTTTTTCTCTTTCGATTTATGTCGTCATTCGATTTACGTCATCTTAGACGTTTAGTTTAATAAGTAAATTAAAATAAATTGATGAGGGCGGATATAGAACTCAATGAGTTTTTAATATCGACTAGACTGGATTATACTGGAAGCAAGTACCCAACATGATATTTAGATTAGAAGAGGAGAAACCAAAGACTTACACATTTGCTCAGTGGAAATGTTGCAGAAGGTTTTAACATTAAAAGCCCAAAACACCAACGCCTATGAAAAATGCTTCGGAAGAGGGACTGCCTAATATTTAATATGCTTAAACGATAGTTGAATAACTTTCCATTTATTTAATGATTGTTTCAAGAATAACTTTTGTGAGCCAATTTAAAAAATATCTGAAATTAGGATAATAGAGGGTCTACTGTTTAAGTTTAAACAACATGACGCTAAAAATTCTTTTAGATTTATGCCCTTTGTAGGTGCAGTGATCAACAGTATCACACGAGATTCATCAGGCAGTATTAATACAAAACAAATCGAATGACTGACAAAGCTTTTCATAACTGTCCTCTGTGATTTTGAGCGAGTAACAAGAGTGAAAAAATAATTTTTCTGTCACATACTCTTACAGGCGAGCGACTATTCTTTGGTCGTAGTACGTTGGCTTATTATGCGTGAGGTCATGGTTCAAACACCAGGTCCAACATCTCCACAAAGCGAAAAAAAATTATTCTGAGAGTAAATAAAATTGGTATGAAAAGTCACTTAAAAATTTGTCGCTCGAAGTCGACTTTAAACTGTAGGTGCCGCCACTCATGTATAAAATTAACACACACTAAATAATCGGTATAAGAAGATAGGCCGTAATCCTGACTGAAAGGTTGCAAGGGTAACATATAGTGGTACGAAGTAGTAAATAAAGTAAGTTCCTTTCTACCGAAAGCTTACGACATCGACAGATGTGTTCAATTAAACAACCAATACTATCTGAGATAGCACTCAGCTTCAATGAAGTTGATTCGAGATTTGAATGAAAATTTAAATTAGTAAGGCAGGACTGGATTTTAATACTTCTCAACAACGAGCAGAAAGATTAGCTTTCTGTGGAGTGTTAAAAATAGTTTGAAAGGGTACAGTCTAATGCAGAACTCATATTTAGAATCATCATCCTCTGAGATGGAAACACTTGGGTGTTGATCTAGTAATGAGCAGAGTATTGCTAAAGTTTTCCAAGGACACAGTATACATGTTCGATACAAGTTAAAGACATACTTCAGTGAATATAGTGCAGCCTACGATTTGCCTTCAATTTGGTTAAAACCGATGTAACATCAATGCTTCTTTGTGATGCATTGCATTGACAAAATCATCGATGTTTTTTTCTAATGTTCATCAATAAATAATCGTAATATATCTGGTGAATAATGCAAGCTATAACAATATGAGTCCTATGGCCTGAATGCATATCTGCAGATGGAAGTCTCAATAAATTTTAACATGACAAGCAATCATAAACTTGTTCCAGATAGGAGCATTTTTTTATAAAAGTTTTACAATTCTTCAGAGTACATATTTATGTCTTAAGACTGAATTTGTATAACTTTTTCTAGCTACTTTTTAAAAACGTTCTCTTCTATTTTAAGTAGAACGTGTGAGCAATTTGATCGATATACGATACACGTTGACATATTGTAGAAGAAACACTTTGTAAATCGAGGCATACTGTATTTCAAATGGCTTACATTCACTTAATACGAATTGAATCTTTTTAAATGAATTCCATGTATATGCATATGCACATATGTTTACATATCTGATTGAAAGTTTAAATAAATAATTTGCTTGCTTTGCTTATTTCGAAATAAAATTTTTTTTTTGTAGTAATTCTGTTGTATTTTTTTTTCCCTCTCTTTGTGAAATACTGCATATTATCGCAATATCGCTTATCATTTATAAGCAGATAAGACTAGTATAATAATAGCTCTTATCGATAATATGCCGTAAATTTTGTCTATCGATTTGATTATTTGTAATACTAAGTTATAATAACCCAAAAGTTAAGTCCAATAGTCAACTAATAGACGTCGACAAGTAAACATTTTTAAGTGGAATTAAATACAATTTAAGAAGAAGAATTTAAATTAAACTTAAATGGCTCCACCACCACCACCAACAGGCTGTATACCAAGTCAACCACCACCTTTTCCTCAGCCACCGCCACCACCACCGCCATCCCATCATCATCATCATCATAGACCGGGAATAAAAATTGAAATTGTACCACCATGGCGTCGACGCCATCATCATCATCCGCCACCACCTCCGGCACCTGTAGTTGTAGTAATGCCTGGACAAAATAATTCACATTCCTGTCCACCTCCGTGTCCACCACCATATCCAAGTGCTCAACCAGCCAGCTATTATGTACCACCTGGACAGCCACCTACACATTATCATAATCCCGGCTACTAAAGGCTTCTCTATCTAACTCAATAATTATGAATTTCTATAAATTATCTAAGTATTGTATGTTCAATTTTATGTCTAGAAAAGACAAAAAAAATTGTTTGTTTCATTTAAAAACTCTATTTTAACAATTGGTTTAAAGTGTAAAAAAATAAAAAAAAAATAAAAAAATAAAAATAATTTAAAAATACTAATGAGTATTGAATTTGTTTAAATACGAGTAAAATAAGCGAATTTACCACAGTATGGACACTCTAAATGGTGGAAAATTAAAAACAAACCCAATTCTTATCTTCAGTATCTCGTTACTCAAATTAGTCTCGATAGTCCATATTTTCCTAATGAATGAAAATGAATTTTCAAGGTAGCAGTGATGGGTAACAGATATTATATTGCAGGTGTACCGGTATGAAGTGAGCGTGAAGATACAAATGATAGATAACATTTATCTGTTAAACATATTCAAGCGTACTTCAACTCAGTGAAAAAACAACAGGAAATTTTTTCATCATAGTGAAGATTGTGAATTTAATGATTTGTGTAGAGCATTAAATTTTTGTTTTCATTTGAAAAAATTGCTGGAGGGTAGGATAAAGAGCTTGTCGTGGCATATGGTGATCATGCTCTATCAGAAGTAACATGCACAAGATGGTTTCGATGGTTCAGAGATAACGATTTTATTGTGAGAAGTGAATAACAATGAAGACCACCCAAAAAAAAAAGAAAGTTTGAAGACATCGTATTGCAAACAATATTGCGTATGCATATATAGAATGAAATTATTTTCAAAATTTCATAAACTGAAATCATGCTGCATGGGTTAAAAACAGTAGCAAATTCGTAAACCCATATTGCTAGCGATAGCAAATGATAGAATGATTTAAACCATGCACTCTAGGCAGTTTGTCTCGTTTTTGTGGCAACAAGACATTATTTGTTGTCGGTATTTGATAAAGAACACAACAAAGCTNTTTGTTGTCGGTATTTGATAAAGAACACAACAAAGCTATTGACGGCATGTTTTGTTTTGTAAAAAATTAACAACAACTGCTTAGCAGCTGATCAAAATCAGTGTGTTGGAGGAAACTGTTGAACGCTTTATATACAGTGAGATTTGTAAAAATTTTGTTGCGATTAAACTATCAAAAACGTGTCAAAAAAAAACAATTTTTAATTTATTTTTGTTATTTTCATGTTACGATTTTTTTCAATTATTATTATTATTTTTTAATTTTTGCATTCAAATTAGAAGAATTTTAAAATTTAATTTTGAATTCGCCATTTTATATTTAAAATTTTTATCTCAGATTCGAAATCAGTAGCCATAATATCCCTCGTATGCCGATATGCATGTAAAACCAGGGTTACCAAAAATTTTTTGTTTGGTGTATTAGTGAGTAAGAGAGAGAAAATAAGTTGACAGAATTTATCTACTTAGTGTCAAAGAAAAATGTTAGTAATAAACCCAATTTGATTTGCATTTCATCAACATGCATAAAGTTGTACATTTGTGACACAAAAATTAGGGAAAGTTTTTTAGATATTTGGTGGGAGCTAGTTTTGGTTCATAAATTCTCTAACCCACTAAGAACAAACCTTTAATTTCTCCAAAAAATATTGTTTTATGTCTACAAAAAATCTGTTCGCTTTCCTTATCACTTAATTGTCTTAAAATGCTCCTTTAAGATCATATACGATATTTGGATTTTAATAAAAGCATTTTTAAAAATATTTTATATTTTAAAATATTTTTTGAGTGTAAACTTGCGAAAAAATGCTCACAGGCATCCGCTAACAAGTGCACTTCGCCGCAGCCTGATTGACGACTAAATAAAGAGCATAAGCAATGCTGGTGTGAATTCTCTCTGCACACATTGTGCTATGAAATGGTAATCCTTTGATGTAAACCTGAGAAAATTTTAAAATTTTTGTTTGTGATACTTGGATCCACCATTTTGAATTTGAAATATTTTACACCAGATTCGAATTCAGCCAACCCCCTGATTTTATCCTTATTCTATGAAGTTTTCGTTAATTTTACGATTTCATATTTTATTTTCCTTTTATTTCAAAATAAAAGAAATTTATTTACTTTGTGAAATTCGTTAACAAAAATACTTTTGAAGTCTTATCAGTCGAACAAAAATAGTTTAAATATTATCAGGTGCTGTTGTGTTTTTATGGTGACTCAATTTCGATACTCAAAAAACAGTACATTTTTGCTTATCGATTAATTCCGTTCCGTTATCAGTATTTAAAGAAAAAAAAAAAAAAAAATAAAACAAACAAAAATATTTACTTTTAACACAAATAAATATGAAACATAAATTATGTGACACAGTATATTTTGAATATTTTGACGCTGCAGTACATTCTATTGCAGTAGTAAAGTTAAAGGACTTGACGAAGTATAAATCTGATTTAATAGTTTGTTAAACATTCGCTATGCCACCTCCACCACCGCCACCGTACTATCAGGATCCATGTAGTTATCGCCCCATCATCATCATCATCGTCCAGGTATCGAAATTGATATTGTTCCCGGTTGGAATCGTCCATACTATCCTCAACCTCCACCGCCACGCGCTGAAGTTGTGGTCGTAACACCGGCAGCAACATATCCTGCTCCACCATATCAAGGGCAATATTTAATAATGGTGGTGGTTACTACAACAATACTGGAACATACAATGATGGTTGCAATTATGGTTACAATTATCACCATATCAACGCTGGTAGACTAATACAATATTTTATTGTGATAATGTTTTTTTTTTGTTTTTTAAATAGCAAACAATTTTGTATACCAAAAAAAAAAAAAAATTCTTATGAAATTGTCTCGAAAATATTTTAATATAAACGAATAGTATTTGAAAAAAAATTTCAATTTTATTTTAAGTTTTGTTACGTTTTTACCCGCGGCGAATTCATAGAAGGTGGCCTTAATAAGCCAGCTGTGTTGTATCGTCGTTGTCAAAATATTTTTGTTTTTTGTGTATTTTGTTTCGGTAATCAATTACGAATTCATAAACCTCATATGTACCGCTTGTATCGTTAACGATACGCACAATAAATTCTTCAGGATTACTATTTCAAAGCGAATTATATTAAAATTTTTGCAAGATGATTAACAATATTTAAGCGCTTAACCCTAAATACATATATCTTTTAATCTATAACCTAGATTTACTATATTAATATTTATTTAGACGAGTGATGAAT
>QOCX01003917.1:0-10251 GCA_005959815.1 Sarcophaga bullata | reverse complement strand
AATTCATGGCAATTTTATTTACTCTCAGAGTTTTTGCCAGAAATCTGCTGAGAGCAAGTCGCCGAAGAAATATTTTTTTTATATTTCGTTTTGATGTCTGATCGGGGATTTGAACCCTGGCCTTTCGTCCAATAAACCAACACACTACCTACTAGACCACAGCGGCTTACAAGATATACATATGTATTCCAAAAATTAAAACATAGGCACACATGTTATAATTGCAAAACAAATTCTAGGTGTTATATTTTTGGTAATTTTGAATCTTTTACAAAATTTCAGTTAATTTTTCATTATGATCAAATGATTTTCTACAGCTCTTCGGTTAACGATTTCTTAGTCAAACTGTACAATCCTCAAGCTGTACGACGGGTGTCATCAGAGATGTATATGAACACATATTGTCGTTGGTCGCTCTTTTTTGGCTGGTTTTAGAGGGTCACTTGAAAGCTTTAGAAAACACAATCCATTGTTTTGCCAGTTTATACAAACATATAACAGATAATTCCGTTTCAATCCTACCAATCACTCCATATAACTTTGTTTGCCGCCAATCCAATTTTGATTGTGAATTCCCGTCGCCTGTATAAATACGCTTCAAAAATGGTGCATTTGTACGCTAGTTATTAAATTTAATTTATTTTTTCACCGATTGACTTCTCAGTATGTATATGTGGCATGGCATTCTTACCGTATATATATATATATATATATATATATGTATATACGTATGCACTTAGTATATATTTAATTTGTTTGTCTTTTCTGAAAGTACAAATCATCATATTTCATCGTATTTCTTCAGATATTTCACTTAAATTCTTATCAACATTACTTTTTACATCCATTACGAATTAAAGAACTGTCTTCACCAAAAATGTATACGTGCGACGCAATAATATTACATGAGATAAGAAATTGTCTTTGGATTATTTTTTTATTATTTATTTTTTATCCATTTTTAGCAGTGGAAAATGGTACGGAATGATTTATCGGCAAAAGCAGACTTTTGATTTTAAAACACAATTTTCTTTAAATTACAATTTCTCAAAATATTGAAAGGCCCCTATATACTAATAGTAGTTCAAGAGGTTCATTTCAAAACTCTATTAATCGTATGTCTCAAATAACCATGGAACTCAAGAAAATTGGATTTAAAAAAAAATCGATTTTCTTTCTCAAAAATACTGAAGGGCACATATCTACCACTATAAGCAAATGGAAATCACTGACTTTTGTTAAAGCATTCTCCACTTTTTACAGCATAAATAGAAAATACTTACTTGCACTTGTTCGCCTCATTTGTATTTGTTTTCTAGTTCAGATTTCTACAAATTGCTTACGCCTTTGTGTCTAACGAATAATCTCATAGCGCATATCGATATTAGCGTGGAATTTTGGTACTAAGGATTGCCTCTTTGGGTATTTCCGGGGTTGAAAATAATCAGGAACAGTCCGGGTTAGTATAGTCATTTTCAAGGATACGTCACAGCTGTATGGGACAGTGGCTCTTGTTAAAATAGGATGAAGGAATCAGTCGATTGACGATAGTAGAATTGGCTCTCAAAAAGGAAGTGAGACTAGTAGCTGGTGGTCATTCAAGACATTGTCAGATCCTTGACAGAGGTCTAAAATATATATCAGTCAGATTTCTCTAGCATATGTTCAGATAAATTCAATTTGGAGTTGATAGAGCATCTTCCCTAGGTGTGAGATTTTTTGATTATTGCAACTCTCAAGCAGGGATCAATCTCTCCTCCTAAGATTTATTTTGAAATTGCTGATGGGATGTATACCGGTAATCGATTCTAGGGTGTAAGAAAACGATGGATCCCATTACTCCAGGTGAATGTTTTGGTTAGATAGGTAAGTCAACATTTGTTGAGCTTAATGCTTATACTTTCCCACTGGGCAATGTAAAACCAAAATCCACAGTTATTTGCATATATGCATTCTTTGTATCCTCAGAAAGATTTAAAAAAGCAAATATTAAGTGTAATGTCTTTTTTAAACCACTTTTTTCATAATAAAACGAGCAATAGAAATATGGAATCACGAAAAGTTTGACATTCGAATGTCTCAAGATTGGCCAGATTGGTTAGGAATAAATAAAAAATCTTTTCATTATTTAAATTTGATTGTTTCTCTACGAAAATATGACAAAACTAACTATTTTCAGACCTTTTAGTCTTTTATTCTCGTTTAATTTCATGGTGGAGATGCCCTTAAGTATACAGCTATGGACATTAAATTAGCACAAAACTTCGCCATAAAAACAATCATATTTTTTATAGTATTATAGGTCTATTCATAAAAAATTTAAACATAGAAAGATAGAAAGAAAATTTTGTGCTAATTTAGTGTCCATAGCTGTGTATGCATACAAAAATATGAAATTAAAAGGATAAAATAACACTAAATGTGGAAATTTTGATTACGGACCATTGTTTGAGTTTGATCTCAACGATTAAATTAACTTTAATCTTCATATTGAGTTTACTTAATCTTACTTTCATTTGCTAGTTTAAACAGTTAAACTTACGCAAGAACTATGAAAAGTAGTTGACGATTTTAATTTAAAAAAATTTTAAGTGAGAGAGAACCGAATAAGACGAATCTTTAAGTAATTATGAATTACATGAAACCCAAATTGGCAATAGACATTTTTAATTTATTTATTATATTGTATTATATATTTCAAAAACTATTTTTTTACTTAAAGATAAATCGCGTTCGGTTTCTTCCGTCCTATACAAAATCAATTTGTTTTGGAAGTTCTACATGGTTTAAGATTAAATTAAATCGTCAAAAAACAGCCCTTAAAATAGAATTTATGGATTACTGACTTCCATCCTCTTTTCAACTTCACTCCATATATTCTTAGTTGGTTTAGGATCAAGGGATGGTGCCGGTCATTCTAAAACACGTTTTCTTTTTTTCCCCAAACCGCTCTTTACAAATTTTTAAGCTAAAATGTGCTGAGTTGTGAAGAAATATTAATCCATTCTTTAAGTGATCTTTAAAATTGATACAATATCATGCCAATGAACTCCACACCATGTTGTTGCTGCCACTATGTGTAATTTTTAATGATATATCTAGGATTGTATAGTTGGTCAACTGGACGCCATATATTGCGTTTTCTGTCTTAGCTCCGTTGTTCTATAATATTGTTTTCGAAATTTCAATCATTTTTTTCGCAAATCTAATTTGGAATTTTAATTTTTCTGAGGTGTTTATGTTGTGAGATGAATCCACAAAAAAGTCATCATTAAATCGCATTCTAATAGTTCTAGATGATACATATGTACATACATATATCAATAATATGTAATAATTCTAATTCAACTTTTAGCTTTTTAAGCAGCAGATCTTTCTCTAACTGTGGTTTTACTAGGTTTTGATATATTATATTCCAAATGAATTTTTGTATCCTTGCTTAAAAATTTATCGGTTAAAAGGGAACTGAAATTTAACATCTTGCTGGAGTCTCTGAGAATAAGCATTGTCTTTCTTTCGTCTTCAGAAGAACAATATAATTCTAAAGGCAAATTTTTCTTAATATCATTTAAACACACTTGCCATTAAATGTACAAAAATTAAAGAAACTTAGGTGTTAAAAATATGTTATTAAGATAACAAAACTAAAAATGTTTGTCTCCTCAGTCTAAAAACAACATTTTTACTAACAAGCCATCTATTATGTAAGAAAATTAAGAAAGAAAAATATAAAAGGTATCAAATGTAAAATAAATCAATTTTATCTATAGTAAAAAACGAAATTAAAGCCAATTTGAGTGAAGACAATTTTAATAAAAAAAATTCCTATTTTGATCACTATTATTTGTAAATAATTAAACTGAAAGCTATGTGAAAGCATATTTACAATATGTCAATACAATATTAACGTTGGATACCTATACTTTGCAACAAAAAGATAAATAAGTGAACACGGAAGAATTCATATTTAACCATAATATTACCGCTTACTTTTCTTCCTGTGTCGTATTGCAATTTATTTTCATCAAAATTTATTTGGATACCTTTCTTGCCTTTTCTAGCATATTAACTACAACAGTCTTGCAATTAGGAACAAAATATATTGTCAAAATTTCTAGCGTAGTATTTACGAATATCTTGTAACACGCGTTTAGGAAGTCAAAATTGGCACTAGTCTTCGAAAGAATTAAAATATATATATTTAAAAAAAAAAAAACATAAAAATTATTCCACTGTTCGAAAAAGGACTTTCTGGACAAACTTTTGTATAAAGTGGGGTAGGTGTACTACTTTCCATTTCTTTCAAAAGGACCAAAAATCGGTTATTTTTTTATTCCAAATATACAGGTATAAACTATTTTCAATTTCTTTCAAAATGGATCCTAATCTCCTATACATTTCTAACGTTTTAGCATAAGTTCTTTTTTTTTTGTTTATTTCCTAAAATTATACACCACTATTAGTAGTATTTAGAAGACACGCTCAGGTATAATTTGCCCTTGTTGTGATATATATTTTCAGACCCAATGTACTGTTCAAAAAATAGATTCACATACTCTCCCAAATTTTTACTATATCTAAATTTTTTATACAAAGATGTATATGTATGTAAAAATTTTACTGCATTTTGAATATAATCCCATTACATTTAAAAAATTTTAAACGTCATCTTTAATTTATTGTAGGTATATATTTGGTTGGTAAAAGGATCCCCCTAAAAGTTGACGACCACGGCAAACGTTTAAAGGACTACGATTTAAGAATAGGCACGTGGAACGTCCGCACCCTTCACAGGGTAGGCGCTTCCGCCCAGCTGGAGGATGCCCTCATGAAATGTAAGACGGACATCACTGCCATACAGGAAATGCGATGGATAGGACAAGGATGCAAAAGGCTGGCATCCTGCGATGTGTATTACAGCTGCCATGTTGATAAGCACGAATTCGGATGCGGATTCGTGGTCAGTAAGAGACTTCGCCATCTTGTCTCTGGGTTCACACCTGTGAACGAAAGAATAGCCACAATCCGCATCAGGGCAAAATTTTACAACATGAGCCTAATTTGTGCTCACACCCCGACGGAAGAAAAGGACGATGTGGTTAAGGATGCCTTCTACGCTAAACTCGAGGACGTGTATGATAAATGCCCATGACGCCAAAATCGTCCTCGGAGATTTTAATGCGAAGGTCGGGCGGGCATGTATCTTTGGCCCCACTGTCGGACAGTTCAGCCTCCACGCGAACGCTACCTCCAATGGTATGCTGATCGATTTCGCCGCGGCGCGTAACCATGGTAGTATGCAGCACCAGGTTTCAGCATCTCGCATCCACAAAGCCACTTGGATGTTCCCTGATCGATCACATCAAACCAGATCGATCATATTTTTGATTGACGGAAGCCACGTTTCCAGTATACTAGATGTGCGCACAATTTAGAGGTCCAAACATCGACTCTTGTCGCAGCCAAGTTCCGAGTGCGCATTAGCGCCTCGAGGTCTGGCGCGCACTAGTACACTGCGAAAGCTGGACGTTAAGAACTGCGCGATCACAAAGGACAGCTGTGGCGTTCTCCGCTCAACTCTCAGATAAGCTCCGTCGTCGCCTATCCAATCTCAGCGACATTGGTGGACTGTGGGCCAACATCTCTCACTCCTTGCGCATACTGCGGAAACGGTCCTTGGTTTCGAACGCCCCCCCAACGAATCAATGGTACGATGAGGAGTGTCGCGAGGCAGCCTGCAGCGAAAAACGCTGCATACAAGAAAACGCTGCAGTCTGCCGCTACGGAGCCATTGTCGAGAACTATAGAGAGGGAGAAGGAAGGAGAGACGCCTTTTCAGACGCAAGAGAGGAGGCAGGAAAGGCGTGAGTGTGAGGAAGTCGGAGATGTACAGATGTAGGAATGGACGCTCGAAGTTTTATCAAAGGTTAAGCGTCTAACCGAGGGTATAAAACCCGGAGCATCCTCCTGCAAGGATGAGAATGGAAACCTGGGTTCAGATCCGCAGGGGTACCGAGGTTGTGAAGAAACACTTCTTTACTCTGCTACAAGGGCGATGACGATACCAATACCGCCCTTAAGAGATGATTTTCCGTACCGCATCGACGATGACGGCGGGACATTCCACCGCCTAGCATGAAGGTGTCAAAGTCACTATTATGCGACCTTAAAAACAATAAAGCGGCAGGTCCTGATGGCCTCCCGCTGAATTTTAAGACCGGATTGTAATGAGTTGGTTGGCGGCATGCACCAGCTTATTTGCAAAATATGGCTAGAGGAAAGTATGCCAACGATTGGAACCTCAGTGTCCTCTGTCCTGTCCTGAAAAAGGGAGACCCTAGCATTATGTGCCAATCTACAGGGGTATACCTTCTCCCATCGCATACTAGGTTGCTTACAGGGTCATTTTTGTGACACGACTGAAAGCCACTCTCAAAACACTGATTGGACCTTATTCAGTGGCGGCTTCAGACCTGGAAGTCCCACATCGACCAGATCTTCACACTACGCCAAATCCTGGAAAAAACCCACGAAAGCAAGTTGACACACCCCATCTTTTTTGTCGACTATAAAGGCAGCCTTTGATAGCCCCATAAGGATCGTGTTTTTGCCCGCAATTGTCCTGAGCTCGTATACCTGCGAAGCTGATAAGGCTATTGCGAATGCGTTTGGAGCACATTCCTGCGAGCTCGCTCAAGGTTAGGGATGGACCTCTCCGACTTTCGATCCGTGTGAGGTTTCGACAAGGCGATCCCTCTATCATGCGACTCTTCAATTCGTCATGGAGAGTGGTTTTGCGGAGGCCGGGAGTGCATGCACATGGCACTATCTTCCATTAAAGTGTCCAGCTGCTTTGCGTACGCTGACGAATTGACATCAGTAGGGCGTACCAAGCGAGTGTGTACTGCTGCTTTAGCGCTTATTAAGGGAGTCTGCGAAGACTTGGGTCTGGCAGTAACATGAGGGCAACACAGATTGTTATTGACACAGTAGAGAAGTGCGGCGTAACTTTCTCAGATGCGGTCGCTACCTATACTTCGATGTTAGTCAAGGAATTCATTTATCTTGGCTCGCCGTTACCACCAAAATGATGTCAGACTGGAGATCAAGCGCCAGGATCACTCTTTGCCAACAGGTGCTATTATGGTTAACTAGGGCATTGAGTAACCAGAGATCATCTCTCGTTGCTACAAACTAATACTCTACAAGACGCTCTCCGACCCATGTGCTTCTTTATGCGCAGACATGGCTTATTAAGCACCTGAGTGCATGCCAGCCTGGAGAGTATTCGAGAGAAAAGTTCTACGTAAGATCTTCGGTCCATGTGCGGTTGGCGGAAGATTTCCGTATCGATACAACAGTGAGCTGTATGAGTCCTCAACGACCATGGCGTTGTGCAGCGTTTATATCCAACGGGCTGCGCTGGCGGCGGCCATGTCGTTCGATGGAGGAGGAATGCTCGGCGAGACGGTTATTCTGTGTGCGATGACCTGCTGCGATGTGTCGTGCGTATAGGGCGGAACCGTTTTTGCTCGTCTGTTTTGAGGCGGCATAACGTCTGAGTCGGATTGCAGCTACTCGGTTTTGGCGAATTCGTAGTCGCGTTTCATCTCTTTGGTTTGTGATCACACTGGCTGTAGTGCGCGCGAGAAGCAGAGAAGCCTGTCTGCATTCGACTTAGGATTTTGTCTATAAGCGCAGAGCGAAATCCGTTATCGGTTGGTGCATAATGGCAAATCAGTAACATAAGATTTAGAGTGAAGTGTACTGTGTAATATGGTTGTGTATGTGTGTTTTCGTGTAGTTTCGGACTTATAGGTGAATGAAAGTTATAGGATATATTTTAATTTTCACCAACCCGAATTCATTTGATAGTAATTGCTACGTAACAGGCAAGTTATTGATAACCCAGCTCTCCGATGGTCTGACATTTTAAGTATATAGAAGATCAAGTTCTAATAGACACAATGGTAAAACGTTACATATTCTTGGGTAATAATGGAAGCCAGGATATTCGCTAAACATCGGGGCAGTCGCCTTGATCTGCGGAAATTTAATAAAGAAGAAAGTGAGCTTCATTTGTTCCCGATCGAAGGCTTGCATGGAAAATAGACATGAGAAAATATTGCTGCAAAATCTTGCGGCAATTGTGGACTTAATAATCAATATTTACTGAAAAACTCGCTATAATATTTAATGCAGTTTGAGAGAAATAAAGGATCGAAAAAAATCAACACTCTATATGGACTAGTCATACTAATTATCTGGGCGCTCATGTGTATACATATAGATATGATCCTTTTCATGCGCTATCTCGCTTGCTATTTAAAGATAACTTTCTAAACACCTTAGATATTTCTATTCTCATATCTATTATGAAAGGCTGTGCTCATTAGTAATGATATTTAAAGACATAGAACGCTTTATAATGGATATCTAGGAAGTATTATTTTTGTTTATATGTACGTCTAAAAAATTAAATTTTTAAAATGCCAGATAGAATGGCCATAATTACATGAACCGGATAGTAAAACTTGGCCTAAGTTATGCATAAATGTGGATTTATTAGCTTTCTGCGTGTGAAAGTTCGCTACGAAAAGTTTAAAAATTTTTGCTGTATCATGATTGGTTACATGGCGGTTTGGCATACCTTATTTTTATTGACAGTACTCGAGTGTCTAATTGAAAATTATTGATTAGGTAAGAAAGATAGAGTTACAGATTAATTATATGCTCGCAAAAATATTGTTTATTATAGGAGAATAGTTTAAAAGTTCGTAAATTCAATCATTTATATTCCAAATTAATGCTCTCACACTTGTAAGTGTATTTGGACATAGATCGATGGAAATTTTAAATATGTAGTTGTGGATTTTAATGGCTTTATGTTGAGCATAGGGCCATTCATTATACATGATGTCTCTTGATGTCAGTGCTGGGTAAACATTTGTCGTCTCCATGTGAATGTAAAATGGATACGGAGATTAACCTTTTGGTTATTATACGCGGACGAGGCTCTATGAAATGATATGCGTATAAAGGTCACCGTGTATTATCTGTATATAATAAAGTTTGCTTTTTAGTGTTCTCGATGGTTGAGTCTAACGATTTGTCTGTGTATACAGAGGTTTATTGTATTGCGTCCTAAGGATTTTCCAAATTTTTGTAATTAGCGCTGTATCTGTAATAGTATACAGGAATCAATTGTAAATCAGTGGCAAATAGGTGTCTACTCGATTTCTATTTAATTAGTGGCCACACGTGTAATGTATAAGATAAAAATTGATTGTTAGGAAGTACTTGATGTGTCAATTATCTGGCTTAGGAGTTCGCGCCGATCACTACTGAGATTGTATAGTTTTTGCCGATAGGAATAGATGTTACGAACTAATGAGTACAGAGGCTGTTGCTTTTCGGTGATAAGTGAGTATAACAGGTTCTCATGAATTTACAGCTGCTAAAAGCTTATCTCAGTCAACAGTGTCATGTCACTTCTGTTCAATTAAGTAAATTTTCCCCCCTTCTTATTTCCTACCTTTGCTATGCTACCAACCCCTTAAATGTTTTAATAAACCATTGCAGCTCAGCGGTCTTAAAGGCTTCAAATGTTTTTCTTGTAACATTTAATGACGACAATGATGGTGTGACAAAATGACGATAATTACGATGTAAATTAATGTCAAAATTATTTATTAAAAATATTCAAATAAAGCAGCAGCAACAACAACAACAACAACAACAACAACAACAACAACAAAAATCAATGCCAATAGCAGAAGCCTTTAATTATAAACAAAAATATTTAAATAAGGCTTTAAAGGCAACACAAAACGTCAAGGGGTACCGAAAGCTATTTTGGAAAAAGAAACAAGTGAAAACAGACCTTTGTTGTTGTTGTTATTATTATTATTGTTGTTGTTGTTGTTTATATTTTAAATGAAAATGAAATGAGAATTTCGTTTGTTTTTTTTTTTTTTCATTATTTTTCATTTTCTAATTAAAATTTAATTAAAAATTACGCGGGTTTTTTCATTTTCTATTTGCAGGTCCTTTGTAAAAATAAATGCCCAGGATAAGGCAGAGATACAACAAAAGCGTCCTAGAGGAGAGAGAGAGAGCCGAAACACAAAAAAAAACAAAAATAGCACATGAACAAAACCAACCAAGTTAATTAAATGACAAGACCTACAACATACACTGGGTGAGTTTATAATTTCATTTTGAATGTTTTTATGATTTTGATTAAAAACA
>QOCX01003916.1:0-16105 GCA_005959815.1 Sarcophaga bullata | reverse complement strand
AGAAAAGAAAACCAAAACATATTTTAAACAAATTATTAAATAGATTTACATTTATTTATTAATTTTCTTTTGTTTAATGCAAAACTAAATTTATTTTTTAATTTTCAATTATTTAAAAAAAAAATTTTTTTTTACAAATATTTTAAAAAGAAAATATTTTATAAGAAATTTTAAGTACATACACAAAGAAACCTGGCCAAAACACTGGCTTCAAGCAGACATTTGTATCCGTCAAAGTTCTTTACAAGTTATTATATCCAATGCAGTCGTTACGTATAACCCGATTAATAGCAGAAGAAATATTACCATAGTAGAGGAACCAAAAGTCTAAACATGAAATATATGTATACAACGCATATTGAGCTATTAGTTCTAGTCCTAGTCTAGAATGTAGACAAGTTAATTCACTGAATGCTAATAAAAGCAGAAGAACTGTTCCCCATAGTAAAGAAGCCAGAAGTCCATTAGATATTTCGCTTTAACAGTGAAAAATACGTATACAATGCTTTTTCAACCATTCGTTCTAGTCCTGGTCTGAGTCACTTGCGATCTAGCCAGTATTCTTGATTCCCAATAATAGTTCGTCTTAGTTGCCCATCTATCGGACAGAAAAAAAAATATGCCGTGTGATGAATAGACAGGAATTTATTTCATTAAAGTATCTGTACAATCACGAACGTGAGGAGTATGGAGGTAGTAACAGACAAGCACTAATGTTACCTTCACGGAAGTAGTTCCAAGTGCATTAGTAGTAACAAGAAATTGAACTGAATTCAGCAGCTTCTCCAACCAATGTTTTGAAAGGTAGACCTAGAAATCACAGTCCAGCTGGTAAAGTGAAAAGTAAATGTTCTATTTAGCTTTGTTAGAACGACGTCTGCTGATAATCTATCTCCAAATGCTTATGACGTACGCAGCAATAGCTTAGATATCGTATAAAAATTCAGTTTCTCTTATATCGTTATTGGCCTCTTAGTCAGAATATGAGAAACTAGGTTGTAATTCTGAAGCTAGGTACCAAAAGTAGTTTTACAATGAATTCTTGTAAAATATTTTCCTGATGTCCTTTCATTTTTCTAATTAAGTTTGCTAACTATTTAACATAACCGTAAATTAAAAATGAATTGAATTGAAAACAAGTATATAAATCCTCTAAACTATAACCCACCTATTAAAAGATCATCATAATACAATGCACTCTACAACCATAAATATAAAAATTATTTATTTTTCTTCCTCTTTTTTTACAAAAAAAAAAAATAATTTCATTCACAAACCATCAGTGTATAACAGTGAAACAAACTTAAAATTAATAACAAATAAAATTAAATTAAAAAAAGAAGAACTAATTAAATTAATTAAATATTGACAAACAAAACAAATTTAAAAATATTGCACTTTTGAGACAAAACAAATATAATTTTTAACAATAAACAAAAAAAATAAATAAAATTTAAATAAAACTAAAAATAAAGAAAGAAGAAATATTAGTTAAAATGGTTTCAAAATAAATATTTAAACAAAACAAAAAACAAAAACAAAAAAATAGATAAACAAAACCAGTAGTTTTCGATAAAAACAAAAAAAAAGCGGAATAATTATTAAACCAACAAAAACAAATACCAAAAAAATAGTTTTATATAATAACGATTATTATTAACTAAAAACAAAAAACAAAAAGAAAAAAACACAAAAATAAATATTAAAAATAAAATTAATATAAAATATAAAGACACAGGGACGCAAATAAAACAAAAATAACTTATTATTAATTATTACTATTCAAAACAAAAACAACAAAATATCCATTCAAGTTTAGTTTTTTTTCTTTTTTTTCTATTCCTTTCGTTTTTAATTATTTTAAACAAAACAAAGAAAAACAATTTAAGAAATTTTCATAAGAAAACAAAATACACTTCTTTAAAACAAAATACTGCGGCTTTTTATAAAACCATATCAGCTTATATACAAAAAAAAATTAAAAAAATAAAAAATAAAAAAAAACAAAAGAAAAATGAAATCTTAAATTAAACAAAAAAATTTTTTGAAAAAAAAATTAAATCAAATACCACAATAAAACACTCACTACTAACCATATTAAACAAATAAAAAAAATTAAAAAAAAAAAAATAAATTATTATGATTATAAATTAATAATAAACAAACAAAACAAAAACTTTTAGAGTTTCTTCAGCGTTAAAATATAAAACAAAGAAAAAAAGACGAACAAACAAACAAACATATTTTGTTTATTAAGAACTTAAATTATTAAACGTAACAAAATTTTAGTATTTTATAAAAATATTATACATACAAAACTAAGCAAAATTATACGCTTGTAAAACAATATAAAAACAACAACAACAACAACAACAATTAGAAAATTATTTATATTTTTTTTTTTAAAAAAAGGAAAATTAAATGGTAAACATGTAAACAAAATGCTCTTCCTATTAATTTACTTGTATTTGTTTAAAACAAAAAATATTTTGCAATACAGTGTGGACCACTTTAAATCTGGACCAACTGAATTTAACACTTAAACCTCTTTTAAAAGTTTTCTTCTATTTTTAAAATTACTTGTATTTTGTTGGCATTAAATTTGTTTCTCAGTATAGCGTGAACCATGTAAAATATAGACAAATTAGTTTAGTTTAGGAAGCTATTTATTCAGCTTTCCTTAAACATTATAAATTCCTGATAAATTCACATTCAAAACTTCCTAAAGGACTCTAAGATAATGGAAAATAACAATGTCCTGATTTCCAAATATTTCACATTTATTCTGTTAGCGTACCATTCTAGTACCATTAGCCAATGCTCAAACCGGGCATTAAACAGCGTCTATAGTTTCTGTGTGAATTGTTTGTCAATTAAAAAGACATTTCATGGGTAATGTTGAGAACACAGAGGAAAACAGTGAGTTAGTAAATATTTATCTACTGACGTGACTCTGACGAGACTGTGTGGCTGGTTTGTCAAATGTAGTCGTTGAGCTGGTTCTATTTAGAATACAATGTTTTCTGACTAAGCATTACGAATGCATTGTTTTGTGCAGAATGTAGGGGAGAACATAAGACTGATTTAATGATGCTAATCGAAAATCACAGCAAATAAGAGGCCGAAACTTTAGTTGAAAAGTGATCTTCACTTATTCTTCAGATTCCCAGCTTCTTCGGAAGTCATGAGAGGGGGAGTTTCGATTATCTCGGCATGCGTTTTCACAGTGTTATCAACTCTAAGAACCACAGTAGTGCGGGTTCTGTACACATTTTTGCCAGTTGATTGGAAACGCAATTTCTAGCGGTATCCATGCACAGTTCAAAATATACCAGAAAAATACCCGGCATTCAAGAACAAGAATGATCTGAGATGAGAATCAACAATATCAAGTGGATTTAAGAGAAAATATCATCGATAATAGGTTAGGTAAAAAGAGTATCGAATCCACAGTTCCATGCCTTTACCTAGAAACTCGTTAGACCATTGTGATCTTTTATAAAAGAAAATAATGGAGAATAAAAATTACAGGAAACTTTTAAATCGATTTGAATGTATCTATGACTAGCAAGTATTACAGTACATCCACAATCCAGGTTAAAGCAGGGGTCAAGTGCATTTGACCAATCTGCCTATAATCTCAGACCTCTACTTCGATAGAAAATCAAAGGCGATTCAGTTGAGTATAATAAATAAGGCCTTAGTTTTAAAGTGCGTACAAAGTCAGGATTTAAAAGAAGGTAAAAGGAAACGAGTTGAGAATTGAACTTAGGTTCTCAACATTACGATAAAATTTATAATTTCAGTATAATTTATTAAATAGGAAGAGCATTAAAAAAATTTAAATAAATTCCCATTTTAATTAAATTAAAATTTATTTTTTTGGTTTTAAAAATATCACAATTGAATTTATTTCTTCTCTAAACCTCATTTAATTTTTCTTTTTAGTAAATATTGTTTTTTATTTTAAAATAAAACTTAAAAAAGTCTTATAGTTAAAATGCATAAAATAAAAATTAATTAACAACGTATGTATTGACAATTAGTTTTTATTAGCAATTATTTATTAATTATTTAATAGTACAGAACAAAAAACATAATCTAAATTTTTAAATTTAAAATTAAAAATTAAAAAAATATATAAAATAATTACCAAAAAAACACACACACACAAACATAAGAATATTATTATTATTATTTAATTTAAAGTTTATAATAATAATTAACAAAAAAGAAGGCAAGGGATATTTGCAATTAAAATTTTTATGTGTAAGATTTATATATAACATACATACTATACATACTTATATAGGAAAGTAAAAGTCTAGGAGTTTAAATCTTTAACATTTTATAAAAAAAAACAAATAAAGTAAAATAAAAATAACTAAAACAACAACAAGAACAAAAAAAAATTAAACATAAAAAACAATTAAATAATAATACATACATACATGCATACATACATAAATACATACGGAATAAACTTATGTATTATGAAATAATTAAACTGAAACTTTGTTTTTTCCAATAAAATTACAATTTTTGGTTAGCATCATTCTAGTTAATTAAGTATGGAGATGAGATTTAGTAGAAAATAAATGAAATACACCCCCTCCCAAAAAAAAATTAAAAATAAATAATTATTCAAAAAGAACAAAAAGTGTCAAAACTCATTATTAAAGATAATAAAAACAATTAAAAAAAATTAATAAATTATGGTAAAAAAGAACATTTTTATTAGAAATAAAATATTTTTTTAATAAATTTTTTTATTTCGTTAATTTTTAAACTAAAAATTTTTAAATATTAAATTAATAAATAATATTTTTATTTAATTTTTTATATAATAAAAATTAAAATTTCTTTTTTTTTTCTTTTTTTATCAATTTAACTGAAAAAAAATTATACAGCACTGTATTAAATTATATTTAATGTTTGTATTTAAAATTAAATATTTTAAATATCGAATCTGGTTCTAATGTAATCGAAAGTATTTCCTCCTATTTCTTCATATTATTTTCGATCCAAAAATTTATTTCATTTTTATTGTTTTTCCACCGTTTTCATACGTTCGTCTATTTGCATGGAATATTTTAATCAAAAAAAAAATAAACAATTCTTTAGAAATCCGTTTTTAAAATTTTTTAAAAAGTAAAAAGCAAATGTTATCGTTTACTTAGTAAATTTATTAAAAAAAATTATTTCATGTATGTTTGTTATATAAAATAATACAATTTGAGTTTTAAGTGAATAATTTATTTAACAGAAGCCATTAATGTTTTATTTTTTTTTTTTTAAACAATTGTAACCAACCATTGTGTAAAACCTAAAACCTTCACAAGTGCAGCTCCTCGTTATCGTTGTCATTGTCAAATGAACAGTAAAATTTTACATAAGATTGTCAGTCAACATAGCATGATTATTCATTTTGGGTAAATAAACACAAACAAAACATAACTGAACAAACATTATTTAAAGCAAAAACAAAAACAAGAAAGAAAAGAAAAGAAATCTTACATTTAACCACAGTTTTTTATTACTATTATAATAAAAACAAGTCCTTAGGGAAAATAGTATTTAAAATCTAAAGATATAAAGAAAAATATCGTATTACAAAAGTAAATTAAATAATAGACTAAAAAGCGAATTAATTACACTCTCATAAAAAAAACTAATAATTAATTAAAATAAACATTAAAAACTAAATAAATAAAATAAATAAAGACGGAAGAAAAAAAATTATTAAACTAAAAATAATAATTACAAGTTATATTATTATTAATTTAAACCAAAAATAGTTGAACCAAAAACCAAAAAAAAAATACAAATAATGTTATAAAAACAAATAAAAAAATAATTAAATAAATAAAAAAAACTGCATACGAATGCATGTGTGTATAGGCAGCATTCAAAAGCAAAAAACAAAAAATGGATGAAAGCAAACACCGAATAATACAAGTATTTAAAACTAAAAATATTGGTCAAATATTTTCTACTTGTAAATAGAAAAAATAAAATATTAAAAAGATTATAAAAAAAAACAAAAAATCATGGTAGAAAAGTTGGTCAAAATAACATTTATATAAATAAATTATAAATTTAAATATGATTATTATCATTATTATTAAACTTATAAATTCAATTACAAAAATTATTAATTATTATTACGATTATTATATTATTATCATTATAACAAAATGAATTTTTAACCATTAACCATAAAAACATAAACACACACATAAATTAATAATTATTTTTTATTAATTACAAAACTATAATAAATAACAAAAACAAAAACAATAACAAGAAAATATAAAGGATAAGAAGTGAAAGAACAAAAAAGGACATCATGTATTAAAAGAATTAATTAAAGATAGGAAATTATAAAATCCAAAGGATATCCAAATCCAAATAAAACACTTTGAAACCAACCACAAAAACAACAAACAAAAGTAAATTTAAAAAAAAATTAAATAAATAAATTTCAAAAATAAACAAACAATATATATTAAATACCACTATTAATTATTATTATTAAACCAAAAAAATAAAAAAAAGCTAAAATAAAAACTAAACAAAACAACCAAAACTTATTCCATTAAATTCTATATATTATATATAGTCAAACTTAAATACAATATCATTTTAATTTAATTTACAACAATAATAATAATAATAAAATGTTTCTTAATTTAATTCGTTTATAAAAAAAAAAACAACATTCATAAACATTTCTTTTCGATCATTTATTAAAATATTATTTTTAAAGCATTAACAAATACAAAATTTCACTTATTAAATACATTTATTATTATTAAACAATATAATAATAATAATAAAATAATAATAAATAAACAAACAAACACATGAAAATAATAATAAACAAAAATATTAATTATACTATTATATACAACAAGAAATAAATAAAAACCATAAAAATGCAAAAAAAAATAAATTAAAATAAAATAAATAATAAAATAAAAAAATATTAATTAAAAAAAAATGCAGATTATATTATATACTTTATAGAAATTTAAAACCAAAATAATAAAAGTGAAAAACAAACAAAAATGATGAATAAAGTTATAAAAAAAATAAACTTTTAAAAATATTATAAAAAAAAAACATTGTGTTTTATTTAGAAAAAAAAAGTCAATTAGTGTCACCGGAAACTTGTGGATCTAGTAGTGTTCATAAAAGGTAATGAAACTAGCTATGAGAATAGCTTTCGCAAAGTGCTTATATCGATTCGGTCATATATTAAGTGCTTCCTATCTCTAAATTTTAATTAAATAAAGTGCGTTTGAGACATGTGCAGTGACGCAATTTGATAGCTAGGTAGAAAAAGTTAGGAGAGATTTGCAGAAGACATTTTACCCACCAGAGTAAGTCGATACAACGAGACAACCGTAACTCACCATTGTATGGTAAGTGTTTCAGAAAAATATTTTATGTCACTAAATTTTGTTTATTGCTTAGGTATTAGAGGCTACAAAAGGCTTGTCAACTCGACCAGAACTAAAACAAGCAGCTGTGATTGAGTTCGTGAGACCACTTATACGTTAACATGTATCTTCTATTCCAGCAGTAAGTATAAATATATTAGATACAGATTAGTAGAGCAAAATATTCTTTAGTGAAATAATAGAACTAATTTTTGTTTTATACTGTGTATGTATTTTGTTTTCTCTGATAAAATATGTTTAAAGTTTTTATTTACAAAACTAGTTTAAAAATGTCAATTTAACAATTACGCAGTTATTTTCTTTACCAATTCCTTAAACGTTGCCGCTGTCCCAGACTCAGGCAATTCCGTCAGCACAGATCGAGTTGTACCATTTAAAACGCTCACACGTGGGTCTATGGGTACAGTACCCAAATGTGGTACACCTGTTAATTTTGCCAGTTCTGCTCCACCCTCCGATGAGAAGATATTTGTGCAATTCGCACAGTGTGGACACACAAATCCACTCATATTCTCTACAATACCCAAAATGTGTATGCCAGTCTTTTTACAAAACGTTATTTCTTTGCGTACATCATCTAAAGCTACACCTTGGGGAGTGGTTACAATGATAGCACCATCACAATGCACTTCACGCATACATTCCATTACGGTAATGTGTTCATCGGATGTACCGGGTGGTGTATCTATGATTAAATAATCCAAATTGTCCCATTTGACGTCATTAAGAAATGCTTAATCATCATGGTCTTTTTGGGGCCACGCCAAATTACAGGATCATTGCGGGATTTCAATAAGAAGCCGATGGACATCACAGCCAACGATTTGCTGTCGTCTGTTAAATGGGAACCCAGCCCTCATCGCACTGATAAATATCACGTCCTTCTAAGCCTAATAAGTAGGTACAGATGGGCCACATAAATCAATATCCAGTATTCCTACCTAGAAATAGATGGAATATAGTTTTTATTAGTGTTGTAAATGTGCCGGCCAAGAAACGAACTCACTTTAAGACCGCTTTCCCTTAAGGCCAATGCCAATTGTGTGCTGACTGTTGATTTTCCAACACCGCCTTTACCCGATAGGACTAAGATAACATGTTTTACTTTATCCAACATTTTATATTCCTTATTTATTCTCCAATTTATTGTTGTTATCAATCAATCACAACAAAAAATTCAACAATTGTAATTGACGTACATGACTTGTATCATTTTCTGGGTATACACAAAAACAGATGTTGTGAGCAAAGTTGGAACTAAAACACAGTGTTGCTGTCAGATAGTGAAATTAAAATTCATTCTTTCATTCTTGTTTCATACACTAATTTGTTTGCGATGAATTTGTTGGAACCCAATGTCTCCGCTAATGGAGGTGAAAATTACTTCTTCTAGACACGCACCTGTTAATTCACCACTAATATCACTGTGATTTACGGTAGTATAGTACCTATTTCGAATAGCGACACTGATGAATTTCAATTTTATTTACCACATTGTGCAAATTCACCATATTTTGCACAATTTACCTCCCTATGAACTCACCACACCGAATAAATCACAACACTTCCCAAAAATTCACTAAAAAGTAAAAATAATAATTACACACCCACAACACAGAGAGAAAGAAGAAAACCTACACAACAATCACATACAATCACGATAAATTTCACTGGGCTGCATTATTTTTCATTTAAAAAATCGTTAGCGAAAAATTATTGCGAATGATTGATTGATTTTAACGTTTTTGGCTTTGAACACCAAAAACGGATTTTTCAACAAATGAGTGTTGCCAGGAAGAAAAATTTTTTTTAAAAATTCCACTGAAAAAACAATCACAAAAGTAGGAAACAATTTATAAATTTTTTTTCTATTTTTTCACGATAAATAAATATTATTTATATAGGTACACAATAATTAAATTGAATTACATTTTTTGACAACAAAAAAAAAATAATCAAAAACAGAAAAATCTACACATCTCACATTTTTTTTTATTTATTTGTTGACAATCATCTTAATTTTAACCAAGCTTCAATTGTTTCGAAAAAAAGCTATAATATGAAAAAGCTTTATTTTATTTATAGAGGTTTGAATCATGAATATTTCTAATAATTTTATTTCTAACACCAATTTGTTTTTTTCTGTGTTAAACAAGAAAAATAAACAAATTTTTATAAAGAGGCAAAGCCAGTGAGCTATAGTATTATTACAACGCATATTATTAATACAGAACATGCCAACAAAAAACATCTCTGTTTTAATAAACAACGTTGCAATTGTTTTTGGCATTTTTTTTTGCAGTTTACTTTCTTCTAGTGAGTTGTATTTTGTTTTCAATAAAAATGACGTGTCATTTTCACTGCAATTCTCTACACTCAAAATAACATTTTTCTCACAACTGGGAGAATATATTCATTTTACAATTAAATATCGACGCGTGAACATCGTTGTTGGGCCAAAGTCAATAATATTTTAACGCGCTTTAAGTAATTTTGTGTAGGTTTTTTTATTTGGTATATTTTTTAATTTAAAAGAATATACAAATTGGAAAACATTAAATTCGGAAAAAAAGAAAAGTTAACTAATCAAAAATAAATATGAAATTCTTATTGTGTTCGCTTTTATTGGTGGCGACCGCCACATTGGGTGTCTACGCCGATGAAATTAAGACCGAAGATGGTGTCTTAGTACTAACTGTGGACAACTTCAAGAAAGCTATCGAAGATAACGAATACATTTTAGTTGAATTCTGTAAGTAAATTTAAATATTTTTTTTATTTGTTTAACCATAAATAAGTAAGAAAGATACTTTGGAGGCTAAAAAAAATTGTCTGCGTGTACAAGTTTTATTTGTGTAGCTGTTTTCAATATTTTATTGCAGTTTATCTTTTATTCTTCCTATTGTGTGTGTATGTACAAATTGTTTGTCAACTCGTTTCCAGTCGTTCCTTTTTCATTCTTTTCTTTCATTTCTTCTTTTTTAATTAAATTTTTCAGTTCACATACAATACATAACCTTTATTATATTTATTCTTGTTGCTTTTGCCGGCATTTTCCGCTGTTCATTCTTTCTTTCTCTCTTTCGCTCTCAGCGTTTTGTTTAGTAGAAAACAAACAGTTAGTTAATCTTTTTTTTTTTGTAGAGAAAGGTGTGATAGTAGTGAGAGTGAAAGAGTAAGGGTATATATTAGTTAGTAATGTTGACGTGTCAATTTTGTGTTAAGATGTTATTTATTTTCTTTATTGAAATTAAAATATAATTATTATTATATATTTATAAACGTCAAGGTACATTAAGTCGTTGTCACGTTTTTTTTTTTTTTTTTTTTTGCTAACTTGCTACTGACGTGTTGTTGTTTTACAAAAACTTTCTGCAATGCTTTGTTATTGCAAATTTAGTGTTGAAAACAGTTTGGAATTTTTCTTAATACCTTGACATTTAACAGTGGTTACACTGAAATTTTTTAATTTGGCCTGAACAGATGTTTCATATTTCAAGAATTTATTCTTATAATTATAGATTTAAAAAGTTTTATAGCAATTTAAAAATAAAGGCGCTTGGTTTTTGCGGTTAAATCAGTATAGATAGACAAGAGGTAGTTTCAGGGTGCTTATTTCTATTAGTAATCGAAATTTTGAAAAACTGGTTCTCTATTGCTATTAGCCGATATATTAAGCCATGATTCATATTAATTTTTGGTAACATTATTCACCTTGATTCATAATTTAAACAAATTTTGACCTGCTTTAAACATTAATGTATTTAATTGCGTATTTAGTCGAAATGGGCAAGATTTTACCGGCTGCGGTTTTTCGTCTTCAATTCGTCTTCTGTCACCAAGTGGGAACTCTTTTTGGGTTCGCGAGATAGTAGAAATCTTGCTAGAGAATCTAGAGATCCCAAGACCACCTTTTAGAACCGCAAACAATGGTAATAATTGAAACTTTAGCTTATAACTTGCAAGGCATCTCAACATGCATACCTTTAAAGAATCAGCATGAACTCGAATCAATTGAATAGATCATTATTAGATGCCTGTAGCAGTCCTGAATAGTGGAATAGCCATATATCTGTCTTTTAGAATCGAAGTCAAGTATAAAGAAAAGTGTAATAGGCACACAGACAGTTGTAAAAAATAAAACTTACAGAATATAAAAACAAGTACGTGGGTGCAGAATTTTGATAATTTTGCTTAACAACAAAACCTTTTAATTCTGTGTTGGAATATATAGAATTTCCTTTGTACCCAAGTTGCTTTCTGATTCATCAAGTTAAAACCACGTCAATATAAATCTGCAGTTAATAACTGAATTAATAATTGGTAAACAAAAAAGTTAAGGCATTAAAATACTTTGGGGCTACAACAGCAGCTGAATAAATAAAGAGAAATGCGGTAGTTTTATTGGAAATAAATTCTAAAAGTTTCCATTTTGCTGCGGACAGCTTTCTTTCTTAAAAGTCGATTTTTGTGTTTTTTGTTTTTAGACCATAAAACATCGATGTTGTGATGAAATTTGTTTTTTCGAATAAAGTTTGTCGTAGCATCTTATTCAAATCACATAAATCTCCAATAAGAATCAAATTAAGGAGACATTGGAATATTTCCGATTTTTTTTACAAAAGATCGCAATGACAGCAACAAACCAAAGAGTAACCAAACAAGAATGCTTCCGCATTCAAAATCGTCTATGCAATCAATTACAAAATATTAAGAAATTTGAATACGAATTTAGTTTTGAATACGAATTTAACTTTTTTGTGATCACACATTTTTATTTTTTAATATTTCATTTACTTTTACCAAACCAAAACAAAAATTAATTCTTATCGATACTTTTTTAATTATAATACTTGTTCATAAATTATCATTAAAAGACAGATAACGTGTTTCTTTTTTCTTTATATTTTCTTTTGTAAACTTTCCTGCCTTTATACACGTTTGCTTTTCATAAAGCTATTTTTTGTTTATCAAATCTTTGCGTTTCTAATGTCAAAGAAAATTAAAGTTTGATTGCTTATCAGCCGCCAGTTATTTTCGAACTTGGTGGTGTTGAAAACCACGTCCTAAGAAAAAAAAATCTTGAAAGACCTTATCACCAGTTTAGATAACAGAACACATAAATTTTATAATGTATGAGTGCACTTATGCACTATTATAGTTGATAAACGGTATTGTTTTTGAGGTAGAAGACAAAATTTAAATTGTATGAGGTCAAGATCATTTGTGTGCTAAACAGATAGGTAAATTGCAGCTTTAAAGATAGAGATATGATGCTGCGTTGACAACAATTGTAGCCAAATAATTAACATCCGTAAAGCCACGCATAACATTGATAAGAATTTTATTTTTTAAAAAAGGAAAACGCATATTTTTTATTCAAAATGATTTTAAAATTGTGGATCAAGGAAATGTTTTTGTTATTTATACATTTTTTTGAAATTTATTTGTTTTAATAAAAGTTTTTAATAAATAAAAAAAATTGAATAGAAATTTTAAAAGTTTTATTAGAAATTAAAGTTATGTGTTGATTGAATTCAAGCTTAAATTTAAAATAAAAAAGAGATCATATTACGAATTTTTTAAAATCAAATCGTTTAATTGGGTCAAATCTTTCTATTTTTTCTTTCTTTTTTATGTATTTTTCTTAATGTTTTCGATAGAAACTCCATAAATTCATTGTTTTCTTTTCATTTCATTATTAACATATTTTTTATTTTCTTATGTGCCAGCATTTTTTATGCGTTATTATTGGGCTTACGCTGTTAAAAGCCGTTATTCTGTGTTGAGTTCAATAAACTTATAGGCGAAATAATACTTCTTTGCATGTGTGCCAAGCTTATTGTCTCTTTAACGTGTTTTTATAGAAAGAAATAGAGGTGAAGAGTATCTGAAACTTGTTACACGTTTCTTTGTTTTGTTGATTCATTTTAGGCCGGTTGTATAATGTTTAAGTATGTTATGAAAATGAGTTGTTGAATTGTAGATTTTTAATTAAAAATTTGTTGTTCTGAATACAATCTCTTTATGCTTTACGTTTATTGAATAAAGGCTATATGAGAAGGCAGATGAACATCTTGAAAAGGGACACGTATACCAGGAACAGATAGTTACGGCAGATAATAGTGACTGTAGAGCAGGTGTTGAAGACAATAAAACTATGGCAGTCTTTTTGTGTCATTGCCTAGCTTTTATAAGTTCGACTTAGGTATAGTAGATGTTAGCCATGGGATCCTTCTAGACTATCTAGTCTTCTCTCCTTCAACTTACCCACCTACCTATTACAATCTTTGGCAAATAATATCTGTAATGCTTTTTATTTGGGTGAAAAAATTATAACACGTATCTTTTAATTTCAAGGTTTCATTTGTTTGTTTGTTTTGTTTTATTTGCATAAGATAACAATTACGTGGAATTTCATACTTTCTAAGTAACAATAGAAAAAAACTGTTAAAAAGGAAATAAAAATACTTGAAATTCGATATAGTTTTTCAAAATTTTTAGAATTATTTCGACTTTTTAAGCTTATCAAATTGATTTCGTCCGTATAAAAATACAAAGTAATTACGTATGCCAACTTACTACATTCGTATGAGACACGTGTTTAGGTTAATGATTTCTTTTTTTTTTATTATTTTGAAACATATGTTTCCTTTATTATTAACATTGCATATAAATAAACCACAAAGTCAATAAAAAAATACATTGTAAACAAAGAGTTTATTTATAGCCTACTCTGTTAAGAAGGGTTATTGCTCTCAATAAACCTTACATATGCGAATAGTCAAATATATTGAAAAAAACAAATGGAGAAATGCATTCAGACTTATTTATTGTATTTCTTACAAGTGTTTTTCCAGGTAGGAAAAGCAAATATAAATAAAAAATGCATTCAAAAATGTAATTAAAACACTTGTGTAGACACAAACACTTTGTTTTTATCCCTAATTACCAAAGACTATAAAGATTACATACGTGTCTTTTACATTTGACACAAAGTTCATTTAAAAAACAATTATTCTAACACACATGTTGCCCACACATTTTGTAAATGAAGTAAATTATTCAATGCTTATCTGTAACGTTAATTTAATTTCTTGAGATTTTAACAATTCATTTAGTTTTTATGTGTTCATTTTATTGCTTCACCTTCTTATCTAGAATTCTTTAAAAAGTAAACCGCAAATTGTTTAAAATTCGACACAAATTTTGGATTTAAAAAAAAAATTAATGGTCTTTACATATTGTTAGATTTCATACTGCAAACGCCACGTACGTTTCTTGAACTTCCTTTCTTTCTTTATCGCTTTCTTTCCTTCTTTGTTTTTCTACTTTACTATTACGCACACTGTTACGTTAACNNNATACGTCATTCTATCAACAAATAGCATGGAAAACATAATCGCAAATTCACTCCCACTACTACTACCTACCTAATACAAAGCTTTTTAACTGTTTGACGACAAAGAATCTATTTTGTATGTACGTACGTGGCTTGTATAGGTACATAGATTGCCCAGTCCGCCCAACACTTGTTACTATGTTTTATTTAAATTTTAATTTCATAATTATGTATATTAAGCAGTGTTCAATTGGCTGTAAAATAGAATAATTGATACTGAATAATTTTGCAACAATTGTAGCGTGTGTTATATGAATGATAAATATTTAAATAAAAATAATTATTTGTAAATTTATATGTATTCTTACTTTATGAATATATTGTGATAATGAACTTTTTTTATTAATTACATACTTCTTCGAGCATTAGTTTTTAAAATTCATTGAAATAATACTCGATTTTTTTCTTTTATTTATTATTATAGATGCTCCATGGTGCGGTCACTGCAAATCTTTGGCTCCTGAATATGCTAAAGCTGCCCAAACATTGGCTGAAAAAGAATCCAACATTAAGTTGGCTAAAGTTGATGCTACTGTTGAAGGTCCTTTGGCTGAAGAATATCAAGTACGTGGCTATCCCACATTGAAATTCTTCCGCAACGGTGCTCCCGTCGAATATACTGGTGGTCGTCAAGCTGCCGATATTGTTAGCTGGGTCAACAAGAAGACTGGTCCTCCCGCCAAGGATTTGACCAACGTTGAAGAAGCCGAGAAATTCTTGAAGGACAATGAAGTATGTTTTCAAAATCAAATGTAAAGGCCGTAGTAGTACCATTTATTAATTAATAACATTATTTTTTTTTTAGATCGCCATTATTGGTTTCTTCAAAGACCAAGAATCCGAAGCTGCTAAGACTTTCGTTTCTGTTGCCAACGCTTTGGACTCTTTTGCCTTCGGTCTTACCAACAGCGATGATGTCATTGCTAAATACGAAGTTAAGGATAGCGCTGTTGTCATGTTCAAGCCTTTCGATGACAAGAAATCCGTTTTCGATGGTGAACTCAATTTGGATAACCTTAAGAAATTCGCTCAAGTTGAATCCTTGCCTTTAATTGTTGAATTCAATCATGAATCTGCTTCCAAGATCTTTGGTGGTCAAATCAAATCCCACTTGTTGTTCTTCGTTTCCAAAGAAGCCGGCCACATTGAGAAATACGTTGAACCTTTGAAGGATATCGCCAAACAATACCGTGATGAAATTCTCTTCGTTACCATCTCCTCCGATGAAGAAGATCAT
>QOCX01003915.1:0-16107 GCA_005959815.1 Sarcophaga bullata | reverse complement strand
TTTCTTCAAAAGTTCTGATTGTTCTTTCAAAATGGAGTGCGTATACAACAGCTCGCTTATTAATTGGTGTTTCCTAGTGTTTGCAGGCACCTTCGAGCTTTATACCATAAGGCTTTCACTTAATAGTCTTACTGGTGAAATCATTTTCTGCCTTCCTTAGTCGCTGTCGGGCCTCTATTTAGATCGGTATTCAGAAATTTCAGATTTTTTTCTTATTCTGAACTGAAAAAGGGAGTCTACAGAAGATATTTAAGCTTGAGTGCCCGATTCATTATTGCTGGAACTTACCCTGTTTTCGTCAACTTCTTTTTCTCTACAAGAATGCGTGAAGGATGGTTAGCTTTAAAGTTTGCTTATATTAAAATTCACCTCTGCATCCAAACCTTCGGAATACTGGCATGATTTCAGTCATAAGCTTTAAATTCGAGATTTCAACATTCACCGAAAAGCTACCAAGGACTTGAAACGATTTAAATTTCCAATAGTAATTCCAGTATTGCTAATGTTCATCTTCTTCGGAATGTTTGGCCACGTAGGGGATCCATCATGTATCTATCTAGACACCCACAGCCAGTCGTGTGCTCGGTCATGTAGAAGTTTGTCTCGCAGTTTATCCGCTCCATCGATGAGATTATATTGGAGATCAAGTGTTCATCTTCACTTCATACTATCCTTCCATTTCAAAATAAAAATCCGTATTTCATCTCTTTTTCAGCAACAATTTGAAGATCTTCAAGTGATGTATTCGCCTCATTTCATCTGTCAATAGGTCAGTCGTTGATCTCTCAAGAATTTCTGCCTAGATAGCTTCAGAATGAAATCGTTGCCTAAATGTTTGGTAAAGTTACCTGATAGCTGCAAAATTTTCGGGCAAACACTCAGGCTCTTAGAGGTAAATATGATTATAAAGAGGCTAATAATAACGCCAAAGCAATAAGACGTGATTCTTTTAAGCACTGAAGATTGGGAGATCTCTTCCTGACTTTCATATCAAAATGTTGAGAAATTCAAAATATTTTAAATAAATTCTATTGTGATATTACGGATACGTCTTCACAATGTACAAATTTTGTAAATTTTCATTACGAATACCTTTTTAAAAATGGTAAGACGCCTTAGATGTATCAAGAAATGCTGTGTGCATCCATGCATCATCATACCTTCTTCCTTACACTCTGAACAACATTTCTTATTTTTATTTCTCATGCAGTTGTAGTTGCCTATCTATCATTCTAAAATCACTCCTTCAATTCTAAACAATTCACTTCACAATTCTATTTCTTCGTTTTAACCACAAAAATAAATCCTTAAGAAAATTAGAAAAAAAAAAACCGAAAAATATTGAAGAAAAACAAAAATTTTCTTTTATATCCGGTGTTTAGGTTTTTAGTTGATATTATTTTTAGAAAAGGAAAACAACAACAACAACAACAACAACAACAAGAAAAACAAAAACCGATTTAAACAATAAAATATTCTTACAACAACTTTCAAACAAAACGAACAAATATTTTTTAACAAGATGACAACACATCACACCATCTGCCTTAACTTGACAATGACAAACTTTCTTTCCACTGCCATAAAAAGTAAAAAAAATGAACACAGGCTGTATAGTATTGTAGTAGAGGTGGTGGCAGGCAAACAGGGAGAGAGAGAGAGAAAAAGCAACAGCAACAGCAGCATCGGCAGCCTTTAGAATCAAGAAGAAAGAAAAAAAAAAAACAAAAATAAACTTATTCATGAGAGTACAACAATAGAAGCAAGAACAACCACAGTTTTATTGCACCAAGGAAAATAACAAAAACAACAAAGAAAACATCTTTTAAAACAACAATGAGCAGCAAGCAAGCACATCATCAAACGACACAAACTAAACCAAACACCAACACCACAAAGCAAAAGCGAATAAGAAAGATGCTATGAACACCACTACGATTATGACTACGAAGGTAAAGAGAGCGTAAGAGAGGCAGTGTGCGTGTGTTTATAGGGGATAAGACTTTACACAATTTCAATAATTTCACGGCTGTCAAATTTTCTATTAAAAAGCGTTTCTTTCGTTTATGTTTTCATTTTTCATTTTTTTTTTTTGTCTTTTCCAACAAGGGAAGTGAAACAAACATCATGGCGTCATACTCATCACATCTTGCTGTCTCGCTGCATTCATACTCATCACACCCATACTTGTGCAAACACTTGAATGAACGCACACAAATTGACGTTTAATACTAATAAAGTTAAACGTTATTTTCTCTTATTTTTACACTTTTTTTCTTTGGTTATTGCTGTTGTTGTTGTTGTTGCTATATTTTTTTTAAACAATTGACGCGTCTCGCCACGGATATTGTTGTTTTGTTTTGTTCTTTTCAAAAGTTTTTTTGTTTTTTTTTGTTGTTTTTTTCTTTCGTTATATTGCTGTTGTTGTTATTTATGCTGCAGCTGCTGCTGTTGCAATTGGAAATTGTTTGCTTTTGTCACTCTGGTGTGAAATCTGTTGATGGAAAACTGGTTACAATTCGTTCGTTATAAACACATTATTTTCCAGAAATGAAAATAGCAACCAAAAGAAGGAAAATTGGTAAGAAAAAAAAAAGAAAAAAAAAACGAATAAACTTTGAAAGTAGTTTTCGTTCGTAGTTTAGCAAAAGGAACATGATTCTTTTTCTAAGAATTTTTTGAGCAGGAGTCTTGAAATGAAAGATGATTGGCTATGAGGTATTTAAAGACTCGATCTGGTTAGACGCATTTGAGTTGGATTTCTGTTTTAGAAGATAAAGTCGCATAAGGCTGTCTATTAAGCGCGTTTATTTTCCAACAGTGCTTCTTCAGAAAATAAAATTTTCCACAATAAAACATGATCAGGCAGCCAAAAAGCTTTGAATTAATAAGGCTGCGCTGGCTCGGGCCATGTCGTTCGAATGGAGGAGGATGCTCCGGCGAGACGGGTATTTGATGCGATGATCTGCGGAAGTAGGCGAAGAGGACGACCTTGTATCCGTTGGAAGGACCAAATCGAGGAAGCCCTGTCATCGATTTGGTGTGACCACTGGCTAGGGGGCGCGCAAGAAGCAGAGGGCGGCCTGAAAGGATGGTGTTGCGCAAGGCCCAAAATCCCTTAATCGGGTTGTTATTGGCCATCTCGGTTGATTCCGCTCAGAATTACTTGGGTAAACTCGGAGTGTAAATAAAATTGCCAGGAAAGTTTCTCAGAAAATTATGTCTCATCCAATCGTGATAAAATTATAACACATACAACATCAGTAGTGTGGGACGCAAAGTTGGAATCCAGACAAATGAGTTGTAATGACCAATTATGTATGTATGTCTGTATGTACTCTACTTTTCAGACACTTTTGCCTGTGAATCATTGTCAAGTTGCTTAATGGTCCTCAAAGTATTTTATTTAGAAAGTATTGAGCTCCTGCAGTATTTTCCAAACAATTTTCTTTTTTTTGTTGTTGTTTTCACATAAAAAAATTGTAGACAATTGTAGATTTATTTAATAATAGTGGGATTACAACATCAAGTTTTATGGCTACAAACTATTAATAAAATACACCGAAAGACACTTAAAACTCTGACAGACAAAATCTCAGACGCATTAATGCTACGATGATTTTTAAATTTCCGTTTAAGTCAAGCGTAGACCAGCTTTATCTTAAAACTTAAAGAAATCAAAACGGAAAGGATTTTTAATTTTGTATAGAACAGCTCAGTACACCGAATTAATTTGTTTTTTTTTGTTCTTTTTCCAAATTTCCATAAGAAACAGCATTTAACGCCATGTTTAATTTAACTTTCCAGAGAAAAATAATACGATTTTCAATTATGTGCTTTTGCCATTTTTCTTTTTCTTCTTCTTATTATGTTAGAGATATTAAGCACGGGGTAGACAAAACCAATTTATTGTATTTGTATTTGATTTCATTCAAGGAAAACAAAAAAAAAGAGAAAAAAAAATTGGAATTCTGTTCAGAACGCATAACAAACTGTCAGTTGATCTGCTACGCCATGCCATTTTGTAAACAGTTTGTCACTCTGTCAGTAGATTTCATGTTTAAAAAATAAAAGAAAATTGTTAGTGAATCAACTTGGTGGAACGCAGAACAGAAAATATTTCAAATATTTTCAAATGAAAGCATAAAAAAAAGACATGAAGAAGAAAAATAAGAATCAAGTGCTTTTGAGAATGCAAAATTCTTTACTTTTCTTTTAAAATTTCTTATGTATTTATGAATATTGTTATAAAGATTTTATTTATTTTGTAATAATAATGCCAGGCACTGTTTCTTATTTTTTTTTCTATTGAATATTCATTTCATTGCCATTAACTCAGTCAAAAAATTCCATGTAAATTCCTTTAACCCTTATTTTCTTATCTTGAACAATTCAAATATCATTTAAAAAGAAACTCTTTTATTTGTTTTCTTTTAAATGACATCAAATTTCATAGAGAAATAAATAAAAAAAAGAAACTAAGATTTCCTGTTTTTTACTTTGCAATAAACCTGGTTGTCATGGCATCTTGTTACTGAAAATATGCAACAATTTTCTTCATGCCCCATTATTTTAATATTTTTTCTTTAAATAAGACTAACATCTGCTCTCTCTTTTCCTCTGTTGTCAACCGCTGTTGTTTAGCAATTGTTTTGTTGTTGTTGTTGAACCATTTCTATTTCCTATTTCCTTTTGGCTTAATTCCGTTTTCTGGTAACATCATAAGATGTAAACAAAAGATGTTTTTTAATAGTTCTGCTCTCTCCATCTCTCTCTTGCCCTATTATTTACAGGATTTTGTTATAAATGTATAGTTAAGATTTACTCTTGAAAGGTGAGAATAAGATTGGAATCCGTTTGGGTTTTAGTTTCTTTCCAATTACAAAATAGATCACAGAAATAATTGCACTATACTGGCTAGGGGAAGTCGAAAGTAAAACCAAAGCATTTACTTTCAAACCAACTGGAACACTATGGTTGCTTCATAATAAAACTTATTTCTGAAATTATTTCAAAACTACTGGCTTGTATTTACAAAAGAATTTTTTCTTTTCAAATTCTATAATAAATAGGTACCTGTGTACGTATGAGTGTTATTGGATTGAATATTCAAAATAACGTATACGTCTAGCTAGTCAATCTTCTTGATCTAAGTTTCCTAGGCACATAAAAAAATATTTTATTAGGATGCTTAATAAAGTTTGATAACAAAATCTTTAGGAGATGAATTTTCTTCAAAAAACCTTTTCATAAACGTTGAATAAAATATAGATGTTTTAGAGGTTATTAACCTTAGATTAGGTTAGATTAGGTTAGTGGGTAGCTTGCCACTCACAGGCACGTTTACTTGGTATCCATATGACCCATTATGTTAGGTAAGGCAAGCCTCCTTATCATTATCGGTTAGTGGTGGTTCGAATTGCACTGAACGTGCGGATGAAACTGGCTAATTTCTTAGTAATACGTTCGCCATCATTCCCAGATCTTCAACGGTTCTGTCATCCAAAAACCGATGACGTCTGTCCTGAAGAGCAGGGGCACTCGCATAAAAGGCCTTGCACTGATTCCGTTTTCTTCACATCATGGCAGCTTCTGCAGTAATCCTTGGTGAGGCAGATCGAGTTTGTCAGAGACACTGCTAGTAGCGTAGACCTCTGTTAGAGTGCGAACTGTTTTCTTGTTAAACTCAAGTAGATCTCTGGTTCTCCAGCTGTTTGCTGCTGGTTACAGCGAATGATTGAATTTAGCAACCAGATCTGTCGAACCATACACGATTTATTGAATTCAATGCTGGTTTTTCCAATTTGGAAAACTGTTCCTATATATCCCCCTGTATTCTCCTATATTTTGTCTCAGATCCCTTCCGTGCTTAAGTGTGTATTTTAATTATATTCCATCTGAACCTAGCCTTGATACCAGACCTAATTACAAATGGGTGCAACCGATTCTCAGACATAATTCGCTTCAGGAATTTTTGTAGAACGGAAAGAGAATTTAATAACTCTAGAATTTTCCCAAAGGGAAATTGTAGTGGCCATAAATCAATCTCTGGAGTTGATAAAAGCCTCCAACTATTAGCATCTCTAACTTCCCTAACAGTTAAGTAGCAATAAAATATCTTCAGTTGTCAATTTCATGACTAAACTAGTTGGCATTGGCCTCAATTTTATTGGATTTCTCTCATGTTATCCTTTAAATTTCATCGCATGTGTTGTTTTGTGTTTTCGTTTTTTTTTTCAAAAATATTTGGTTTTCAACAGAAGCTTTCCTAAAACTTTAATGCCATAACTAAACTTAAGCGAATAGTTTCATATCCTGTTGTACTGCCATCACCATCACCACCAGCACTACTACCGGTTTTTGCCATTCATGGCAGACAGTAGTCGACTTCCGTTGGCGTTTTTCTTGATGACTAAATTCAACTTCAAATTTGTTTTTCACTTCTTCTCTTCTTGTCTTCATTTTTGTTTTTCTTTTTTTCGTTGAAGAGTCTGACTTTTCGTTCAATCCCTCTATTTTTATGATTATTGTTATTGCATTTCGAATTTTTTCTTTTAAGCCAACAACAGTTTTCCGTGTTTTTTTTTTATTTCTTCTATTTCAATAAAACCACTTTGCTTAAGATGTTTTTCAAAAAGTTTCGATTTTTTTTTTAATGATTTTTTACAATATTTTTCGAATTTTTTTTTCTTTTCCTTGATTTTTTTCTTTACAGGATTAATGTTTTTATATTCCTCTATGGTTTGAAAATATGAACACAATAAAAATAAAAATGCGAATGGAAACATGGGAAAGGTAAAGGGAAGGGATAAAACTGTAGAATATTTTTATTTCAATTATGCGGTTGGGTTTTTTATGTGTTTTCGTGCAAAATTCTTTTCCGTTTTTGTGTTTTTCTTTTTTCTTTCTTAATATTTCTCTTTCGAAGATGTTTATGATGATTTCAATTGAGAGAGATCGTAAATAATTTTTATGTGCCAAATTAAATGTGCTGGAAAACTATAGAGAGTCTCTAAGCTACAGTCAGAATGGGAATGGGAAGTAAATAGTAACAGGAACGGAAAGATTTTTGTTTTTTTTTTATTATGGCATCTTAATTAATTATTGAAAAAAAAAAAGACCAGAGATACAAATAAAATTTGCTTGAAAACATAATTTTTTGTCTTTTGATTGTCAAAAGTGGTAAGTGAAAATGTAATATTTTCTATTTAATTTTGTATTCGATCGTATAAAAAGTTTACATTGAGAAGTCGTTGCACTTATGCGATGTCCAATAAACAATAATTATGGCGGCTGACTGTGCACCCCAAGAGATTTCATGCAATTGAATCACCTAGATTCTTGTCGTATAGATGTATGGTTGGTCTGTAACCTAAAACTATNTTGAATCACCTAGATTCTTGTCGTGCAGATGTATGGCTGTTCTGTAACTTAAATCTATGTACGGTATACCCATAATATTTGTTCTCATTCCAAGACTTATCAAACTTTTAAATGCAATTTGGTAGCAGGAAGGACAGCTGCTAGGCCAGCACCGTATAAGCAGAAAGACGTTTGCTTCTGTGATACATGAACCCCATACAGGTTTCAAGTATGCATTCGGATGATTTATTCTTTTCAAGATATAATCTTGTGACGATTTCCAATCTATGCACATACACTTTAAATCTACAGATGCCAGTTATTAACTCCAGGTTGCATCTGAATAGTCTGTTGCATGACTCAAATCTGTGTCGATTCTAGTCACCCAATAAAAGTTGAGATAACCATTTGGTTTGAGAAGATTTTGCGGCTCTTTCTATTTTCCTTTTTGTTGGCTATACCCTTCCAAACGTATCTTTTCAGTCTACGTAAAGATTCTTGTTCCCTGCTGCTCATTTTCATGTGGTCATTCTCACATGACCTGAAAGCCAATAGAGGCTTGACTATTTTCCTCAGCGTACCTAATTCAGGCAGCCTGACCATTAGCTTCGAATTAATGGCGTAGGAGTCCAGTGTTTAGATGGCAGCTTGACTGTCAAACAGTAGACATTGTTTATACTTTTAGTTTTAGTTAAATAGACTTCTTCTGCTTAGAAAGAGTCGTCGGTTTCCCCCTGGTTAAAACAAATTTTGCAATGAAACCGAACACTTATATACCACAGACTTCGATTTTTAAAGTGTATTTAGCTTTCAGATTATCATACAAACATACTTAATTGGTCATTACTACCTTTGGGTCTGGATTACGTCTTCGATTCTCAATACCTCTTATCTTAAACATGAATGGTGGGACCTACAGTTCAAAGTCGAATTCGATCTACAGATTTTTAATAAACTTTTCATGGTAATTTGATTTACTCTCAGAGTTTTTGCCAGAAATCTGCAAATCGTCGAAGAAATATTTTTCGTATTTCGTTTTGCTGGAGATGTTTAACTGGGGTTTGAACATTGGGCTCAAGTCTAATACCAAAACACACTACCTACTAGTCTACGGCGACTAGAGGTTATCATATTCGTACCAATTCTCGTTGTGACACATTCTCATAGTGAGAGGCCAGTCCAATTAAAGCGAATCCAAGTTGTCATATGATTGGTGTTTACTTCCTCCGCTATACCAAGTCATCTTTCAGACGTTAAGAAATTTCAGTTCCTTCTAGTGACCATATTTTATATCGTATTTTCTCAATTGTATTAAATTTTCAAATCCTATGGTGTCGATACATACAATATTCTTTCCATTTACATTAGAAATTTGTTTCCTCGAGTACAATGGATTGAAGTCCTATGGTTATTTAAAATTTAACTTGAAACCTTGCTCCTCAGACGTATGCTCGTTTGTTTAAAAGGATTTAGTGTTCTTCGATTTATCGATATCCAAACCTATCAACATAATACGAATACTTTTTATACGACCCAATAAGTTCCAATTAATTTTCATTACCTTGTTTTTCTATTTTGTTTTTGTTTTTTCTCTTTCTATTGTGGCTACAAAATTTCATATTCTATTTGAATAAGTTTGTTTCATTAGACAAACAATAGGAATTTTTGTTCAAATGAAAGCAAAACTGAATAGATGGAGACTGAATGAATGAATGTACGAACTAATGATTTTGTTATGAGTGAACGAATGATTCATTCATTTGCTATTTGGTTTACTCTTGTGCATTTTTAAGTGAAATTTGATTGAATTTTATTTGATTTAAAATTTTAGTTTCTATTTCTCTGTCTTTCTCTCTCTCTTTCTCTCTCTCTCTCTCTCTGTCTCTTAGAAAATATTCTCTTGGCTTTGTTCTGTTTTAATTGTTGACAGTGGTTGTTTTATCTTTTCTATGCTACTTTTTCTAGTCTTTGCCTAGCAAGGTATGATAAAGGCTCAAATACTTTTAAACTTTTGATTGTTGTTACAATTGTTGTTTTTGTTATTTATTTATTTATTTATTTATTGTTAAATAATCTTTTTGTTAAAAAAAAAATTCAAGTTTAAAATTTCTTGTTTTTGTTGGCTAGCTGGCTGGCATCCTTTTCTACTCTTGCACAACAAAACAATATTTACTCGGCTTTATTGTGTGTAAAGAAATGTCCACATCCATTTAATAGAATTTTGAATTAGTTGAGGTCACACTAAAAAGGGAGGCCAGTTATTGTTAACACAAAACCAATTCTTTTGTGAAAGTCTAATTGATTATTTTATTTCATTTTGCGTGTGCAATGAAAGAAACATTGTTTACGCTGCTTAAAGGTCATCAATTAAATGAAAGCAAAGCAAATGAAAGAAAAGTAGGTAGAAAAGTTCAAACACGTGTTTTATTATAAAGAAAGAAAGAACTTTTAAGCGGATAACACGCTTACATTTTTGAACTTTCAAAATCCCACTGACAACACAAAGAAAGTCTGTTAAATGCTGAGAGAGCAATTTGGTGGAGCAATTGATTGTTAATTGTTTGAAATTGAAAGGAGGATTTTAACAGGCGTTCCTATATATCAATGGAATCTTATAAGTATCACAGAGAGCATTACAAATGGTAGCCGTCTATAGGAATAGCCAAAAACGCTTAATTGCTCGACATGATTTGAAGATAAGTGCAGGAGTCACAGTAGAATTCTGGCAAAAAGTCGGAGAGTAAGTAGAAAATTGCCATGAAAAATCTGTTGTTCGAAGTTGTCTTCAAATTATAGGTCCTGTTACTCGTGGATAAACTTAACACATACAACATAAGTGGTGTGATGAGAAACTAGATCGTAATCCTCACTGGAGGGTTGTAATGATCAATTATGTTACTGTTTAACTACTTCATTGATAATAATTTCAAATTTTTTCTTTAAAACTCAATGAATAGGCCTGAAATTAATAACAAAAAGAAGAGAAAGAAAAGAAAGGAAGGTTGTTTTTTAAATTCATAATATTTTCTTTAAAACTTTGGAAAATAAAACAATTTTCTTTACACATTCCCTGTGTTTTTGCTTGTCATAACAAAAGGCTGGACTAACTTCTTGGAACTTTTGCTTAAAATTTCAACAAAAAAATATTAAAGAAAAGTAAGAAAATAAAAATGAAAACATCTTTGGGGAATTTTTTTTCCTTAAGGAAACCGGAAACTGGCCCCAAAATTCAAAGAATAGAAAAAAACGAATTCTATTGAAAAAAAGTAGTTAAAAAGCTTGTATGATTGTGTGTGTTTTTTTTCTAACAATTTATTCCACAGGCTACGTACGAGTGGCCTTTTTCAATTCTATGCCATTTACTTTCATGAAAACATTTGGAAAGAAAATTTTTTTATTTTTTTTTTCTATTGAAATTAATTTTATTTCATTCTTAGTTTTCTTTCTTCGTTTCTTCGTCTTTGCGTTTTATTACTTTTTAATTTTTATATTTGTTAGAAAACTTTGCTTTTGGCCTTTTGGGATAAAGAGCATATTAAAAAGGAAAACAAAAATAATACGAATGAAATTAAGAAAAAAAACCGAAAATTCTTTAAAATCTTGACATTTTGTTAAACAACATCCATTGATAATGAACAAAAGATTGGACCACCCCCCCTTCCCTCCTTCAACAGAAAAGGGAGAGCAGAACATATGTTTTTATGGTCCAGTTCATTATTGTTATTTTATAAAGTAAATTAATAACAAAGTTTTGTTTGTCTTTAATTGTAGCATATTATTTGGTTTGAATAGCTTTTCGGAAACAGTTTTAGAATTTTTTTTCTATCATTATAGAGTATACTTGGATACACCATCCTTGTATTTATTTGAAAAAATTTAGTTACTGAAAGAAGAAAAAAGAAATACAAAAGGACGATGGGGAAAATTCATAGGTTATAGGAAAAGTCTGCGAGAGTCTTATTGGTCTGATAAAGCCCTTTCGGATAGGGCTTCAAATATTATGTTGACAAGTCTTTCAATTTTATTCTCTCTCGGAGTTTTTGCCAAAAATATTTTGGTTCTGATGTCTGACCTGGGGTTTAAAACGTGGCCTTATGCTAACACGCTTTTTACTTGACTACAGTCTTTTCCTTTCGAAAAGAGAAGGGCTCCAATTAGAAACGTTTTTTTTTTTTGGATTGCATTCTACGATCATGATGGTGGTCTAAAGCAGAATAGGGGTATAATGCAAAACAACTTTGTAGTCCACCGAGGCAGGCCTTTCGAGCTGACATTGTAGTCTAATTAAAGCCATACAAAATCCTACGACTGCGGCCATACTGCCCCTGAGGGCATAATAGACTTATCTGCTCTGGTGTTTATGTAAGAGACGCATTACTCTGGTTTTTAGGACCAACAGAAAGTTAAGTTCTGTTACAGGAGGAGGGAAAAAGCGCATAGTATGCCACAAAATGTATGAATTATGATTTGGAATATAACATTGATGATGAAATATTTAAAACAATTTCGCTGTCATTCTCACTGTAAATCCCACTGTAACTCCCTCTGTAATTCCCACTTTTGCCACTGTTATTCCTGCTATTCACGCTATAATTTCTACTATTCACGCTGTAATTCCAGCTCTAATTTCTACTGAAATATTCCGCTAATAATGCTGTTGTAACCTATTCTTGCACTTACCCACATACTTAAAGCAATTTTTGAAATTTTACGTCACATTTCTCTTCTCTTGTTCACTTTGTTAAACCGTCGAGCATAAGACCATTAATAGGATGTAGTAACAAAACGCAGCGTATATCATTTAAGTTTTGTAACGGAGGCGTTTGATTGATATTATGAAAGACGAAATATTGTTCATACGTAACAGAGATCAGCAACGAGTATTCAAAAAGATGAATAGAATCGAATCATACTCATAATTTCTAATACTTTACGCATTCATACTCTACTCAGATTTGAAGTTCGAAGTACTCATCATATTCATACTTAGCAACTCGTATGATGTTGTTGTTGATTTCTACTCTGCATAACTCAGCATAAACAAGAATCACAAAATGAGTATGATACGCGTACGAACTCTAAAATACTCACTAGAAGGTTGTGTGTTTGCTTTGCTTGCTGCTCTGTCTTTTCTGCTTATGTGTCTTGTTACTGTAAATGTCTTGTTGTTGTTGTAAATGCAACAACAACCATCACAATAACAACACTTATAATAATAACAATTTTTTTTCTAAAGTTATGAATCAAAATGAGTAGGCTTATCAATCAAACATATTTCGAATGGTATGAGTTTGATGTCAACGTTGTACTCATACTCATTGCAACCTGTACTTATAAATCAATGTTGTAGTGAGTACGAATGAATCAGATTACGTAGCTAAATTTCAATATTGTTGACTCACTTATATTCAAAGTTTTATGAGCGCTTATGAGTAGCGAAAAAACGATTCAGTGCCAATCTCTGATACTTGCGGTTTAAATTTTATATCAATGGCGTATAAGTAATATTGGAAAATATGAAATATTGATCATACGTACCGTGGGCTTTAAAAATACTTGGAAGAACTAAATTAAAAACTATTATTCCACCTTCTTTCCAATTTATTGGTATCAATCAATTGGAAATAGTTTTGCTGCCAATTTTGTATATTTTCTGTATTTGATTGTTTCGTATACAAAAATATCGCGTTATTATAATGATCATCATCACACATTATATTGTTAGAATATTGCGATAATATTTGTCAAATAGTTTTTTGCGTGTTCTTAACATTTTTAGGGTTTTTATTTCGATTTGAATTTCTCATTTTTATTCCTTTCATTTGATTTATATTGTAATTAGCTTTCAGAGGACTGTTCAGCTGGTTTGTGTGTTGTAACGGAGGGCGGGGAGTTTGTTAGACGGCGGTTGTGTTACGTGGGCAGAGGGGGTGAGGTGTGGTGTTTTGTGTGAGGCTTTCTTATAGACTCAATACACCAGCACAGCGAGACAAAGTAACAAGTGGCCTTAGATAGGTTATGAGAAGCTGGGGTTGGAGTTTTTTTTCATTTTGTTCTGTTTTTGGTTCGTACGCTCGCTGTATGTGTATGTGCTTGGAGTTTTGTAGTTTAGAGTAAATGAATAGCTTATGTACGTCATTAAAGAAATAAAAAGGGGTACACAATCAAAGCTATATTCCGGGGACAGACGGAGGAGTAATAATAAGAAATAAAAACGAAAGAAAGGAAGGACGAGACAGGAGCGAGATCATTTATGAGTGACAGTCATGGAAAGGAAGTCGCAGGGCGCATAACTCGCCGAACTGGTGGGTGGGCTGGAGGGGTGCTGGAGTGCGGGGCTTATGGGGAGTGTTGGTATAGAGGGTCAGGGGATGAGGATAAAGAGAGAATTGGGTGGAAGGGGTGTGAACAAAAGTGTAGGGAGAGAGGGACGAGAGAGGGGAAGCAGACGACAGAAAGAAAAACAGCCAAGCAAAGAAGATTCGAGAGAATGCACTACAAAAGGGCGTGCTGATAGCGACTCCAGTTTATTGCCGAGCAGGACATGTTTGCCTGGTTTATTGGTTTCTGTGGCATTAGGGTATAGAAGACAGAGTTGTGATGAATGAGAGCAGAAACACACAGTGACGACGAGGAATTCGGGTCAGTGTTACATAGTGGTGCGTTGTAGGTTCGTGAAGAGAAGTTGGTGTGCGGAGGGGTAGGTGGTGGCGGTCGGAAGAGAGGGTGGCGGACGGGTTTAATAGGCCATTATGAGAGACTTGAATACATGAACAGATAGAAATAGGAACAAGGAAAAAAGCGAAGTAGTCAATTTTAGGTGTGGTAACCATAGTCTGGATTGACCAGAGTATAGCCCAATCCACGATACTATTATCTATTCTTACGTAAGAACATGGGTTTAACAAAGAAACCTTAGTTTAAATGAAGTCAGTTGTGGCAAGTCTCTATTTAATATGATTTAGCTGGATAAAAAAAAACAAAAAAAAAAGAAAAATCGTATAAAGATGGTTAAGCCCGAAACCTGTATTTCTTACAGTATTCAGTTCCTGATTTGAAATCCCCATGAAAATATGGAAATTTTCCCTTAATTTGGGAGCACTTATGAGAAAATTTTAAAGCCGATTTAAAAAACATTTTTCTAAGCGCCTAAAGATACTGCTCAACGCTTCAAAGAAGCACGGAGCCTAAATAGTACATCGTTTCTGCAGCTCCTCAATTTCTTGCAATTCATTCTTCTTAGATGAGTAATATCTGGCAAAGTGTTAACCACATTACATTAAGATCTGACGCGTCTAAAAGCTGCGCAATGGCATAGAAATTTTCCACTGTTTCACTCTACATGGCTTGCATTCGCTAGTATTTGCCTCACCAATGAGGTTTAAGTGCACTTCTATAGTCCAGTGGTTCGAATTTATCATCCCTGTCAATATATATCTAACTGGTTATTACACTCCTACTCACACTTATAGTCTACCTCATATGTGGAGCACCCAACGATGTGGGGTTTTTGTTGCCGCGAAAGGCTTTGGATTCTTTAAGATTACCTCTGTTAGTGAGATTACTTACCTGTTCCACCTCAATACTGCATGATCTACATGTTGAATTCGTGGCAATTCCTTTTTTGAATAAGTGCACTTTAACGCTGCAGTGCTCTGCTGGATTTAAATTTCATGTTAAGGCCATGTCACCTCATGTAATTCTTGAATAGCCCGATACAAGACTTAGATTGTATAGATTGCCTTCAATACAAATTTAAGAAGAACGAATTTGAACAGATTTGAGAAAAACGTTTGCCTCTCTTTGTCTTCCTTTTCACTGAGTATACCTTCCTACATCAAAAGGATTCTGTTTCCAACAATGGCGTATAGGATTCCAACTTCATGAGTTCGCCTGCTTGCTTATAGCCCAAAATTCCAGAATACTCAGAGATTAATCGCGTTTCTCCTGTCTAGTTTATTCAGTTTTCTCCGATAGTTGCATATAATTTTCGATTTAACCTCTGAAGTTGACTTGTCAAATATTATTGCTATGTCCTGTTTGTTGTACCTTCTATTCGAATTGAATTCGATGGTATAGATTCTCGCACTGAAGAGTTATAATGACTCTTTTTTAGTCTGGCTCCAAAAACTCGTGTTACTTTTAGAGAACCCATTCTTGACCCAGTTGTATACCACGAAATAGTTTAGCTTTCAAAAGATTACTCCATTGACGCTAGATCTCGTTGCAAAGCATTTTCAAAGTTTGCTGGATTTGTACAGGAGACAGGGTCCTTCTAACTAACGATTTATGAGGCTACGAAATCCTATACGAATTCCATGTTGGAATTGTCTCCCCTTAACCTAACTATATTCTCCTACCCTGTACGAACTGCATGTTAGAATTGTTTCCCTTTAACCTAAGCATTGTCTCCAAGGCTTTAGTTTCTTCCTAACATGTACAGTCGACTTTAATCCAACAGAATCCAGTGCTGTTGTATCACAGGTTTCCATTAACCCTTTTAGACCAACCTACGCTAGTTTTAGTTTTTGTTCCATTAGTCTACTCATCACACATTAAAATTGCACCAAAGTGTAGAGGAAGTAGAATTTTCTTTCAATTTATTGATGCATTTGCCGATTTATTGCAAAAACCTAAAGTTTCTGTTGTGCTTGATAATGAAAATTTTTAAATTATGCTGCAGTTTACAGTCTAGTTGGCTTAAAGGGCTTTGAACTTGTATTGTTTTTAAATGCCAGACTGAAT
>QOCX01003914.1:0-16109 GCA_005959815.1 Sarcophaga bullata | reverse complement strand
TTATTTTACAATTTATTTGTAATATTTTCTGAAATTATTAATAAATTAGGCTACCCACTTTGAAAATAATCTTTAATATCTTGGCATAATCCTTTTCATGAATAATTCAAGTATCCTTCGTTATAAAGTTAATGATGCAAGAAAATTTATGTTTTTATAAGATTTAATTACTAAAAATAGAAAAACATTTTGCGAATTATTGTAATTTCAAAAAGTTTTCATACAGCATTACCAATTTCCATGAAATAAATCCAAAATGGCAAACATAATTAACAACAAGAATTATGGCTTTCACTTTCTTTACTTCTTTAAATTTTCTTTCGCTTATTATGTTTAATTCATTTTCATTTTGATTTCTATTGTTTGTGTCGTATAGGAAATGTACAATTTAAGTAATGAAATGAAGGCACTGCCCCATAATTGTTTTCACAAACTCAACTAAGCAAATAGTCCCTATCAACAAGCCAATTGATTTGAGTGGACAAGAAAGAGGTCCCATTTTAGGTCAGCATTTGGGTTCATTGTGATACATAAATACATAATTGGCCATTACAACCCTTCAGTCAGGATTACGGCCTACCTTCTCACATCACTTATGTTGTGTGTGTTAATTTTAAACATGAGTGGCGACACCTACAGTTTAAAGTCGACTCCGAACGACAGATTCTTGAGAAACTTTTCATGGCAATTTTATTTACTCTCACAGTTTTTGCCAGAAATCTGCTGAGAGGAAGCTGCCGTAGAAATATGTCGTTCATAATTCGGTTTTGATGTCTGATCGGGGATCCGAACCCTGGCCTACTAGACTACGGCTCATTATGATACCATTCCCTAAAGAAAACAATCTCGAGTCCAAAATAAAAATAAATCTTACAATTGCAGTAATCTTTATATTAGAGAGCTGGGTCAACGATGTCAGAAACCTCCTACTTTTCATGACAAGAGTAGGGCATTGACACGTGAGGTAAAAAACAGAGTCTTCCTCCTACTCAGATCAACAGCTCCTGCAGGAGTTATTAGCTGGAATTCCAAGTCTTTCGACATGCCTACCAAAAGCACAACGGCCTATAAGAACCGCTATTGTGCGATGAATATCCATACGACTTAAGGACAGAAGTAAATCAGTTCTGTTCAGAGTCTGGCAATATTTCACGTACCTTTTTGCTGGAAACTAGATTTAGCCTCCCCGTAAAACGAGTGGACAATGTTCAAATTAACCGAAGCAATTGGAATACACATGGCCAGTTACATGTCGGAGATTGCTAGAACCGTATTAGCTCTGGCCAGCCCATCCGCAATGGAATTTCCAACGATATCCCTGTATCGGAATGTAAATAAGAATTGCCTTTCAATCTTCCAAAATCTCTTCGAGAAATCCTCGGCATTAGTGAACAAAAACGGATGTTGAAATTAGGTACGTTGGGAACTTAATCACAATTTGGCAGATCTCAACAAGCATTGCGCTGCTTTCAAAATTGCCATGACCTATGCTTGGAAAACACTGCAGTGATCAGGCAGCCTATAAGAAATTTTAATATTCGGGAACCTTAGCGCCCTGTCACTCATCTTTAAAACATCAGCGCCAACTAAAAAGGTCCTATTGGCAGCAATAGCTAAACTTTCCAGAATAGTTACGTTCAGATTCCATTTAGAAACTGTGTCAGCAAGTAGCTGGCTTTTAAGTTATATAAGTCGACAATCCCTAGCTGCTATAAAAGCTGGACTCTACAGAATAGAATTTTTCGAAAGTTTTTAACAGAATTCTTGCGAATTCCTTGCTTGCATTGCAAGGACAACGATGAATATTTTAAAGCAAATAATTGTGACTCAAATTGCCTGCGAAATTGTAGATTTAAATTGAACGTCCATCTTGCATATGCTGAATGCTTTTAACCTTTAAGCGTATAGTGCCCTCATAAATCAGGCCACTAACATGTTCCTTATATGCTTAACTATCTGTGAAATAAAAATAAAAACTTATGGAAATAAAGTCTTATTTATAGTACTTGTGGCATAAGCTTCTTCCTTTTTACTGCCTTTCATTTTGGGAACCTACTGAATGTAATACCCTGAAGTTAATTTGTGTTATTTTAACACCACAAGCTCAATTGTTTATTTGTGGGCATTATAAATCAACAAAAGCTGAAAGCAAAAAAAAAATATTTGCCTTAAGGACCATCAGGATTATAAATTTTCTTACTGTTGTTGTTAATTTAAAATAAAAAAACGTATGTTTTTTTTTTTTTTTTTTTTTTTTTTTTTTTTTTTTTTGCTGCAAAATCTTAATATTGTCTAGGGAGTTTGTTAAACAAATTCTTTTTTTGAAAATTTAAAAGTGTGTGTGTAAGTAAATCTTCCGTTAGCATAAGGTCATAAACCTTGAAGCTGGATTAAGAAAAAAATTTATTTGTGGAAAGGGCGAAGTGTAACACATTTCTTAAAGGCATATTATACTACAAGGTAGTGTGTGTAAAGAACAACCAGGAGTATTTGGAAAACATGAGTTCTTGGGAACCAGTTAAACCACTTGAGAAGCTCCATAGTTTTTATTATTAATATTTAATAGATATGCGATAGATATCTGGTACAAAGTACAGTCTGGAACAACAATTTTTACAAACCTTTTGCAGTATATGAGGAGAAATTTCGCAAATTAGTCTTCAAATGTTGATTTCTAGGCCTTCAATTGTCTCGGATATATCGATGAAGACAAATGACGTTACATAATTGCAAAAAACAATAGCAAAAAAGGCCTTAAACCACATGTGTTTGGAATTGTTGTAAATATTGGACCTGGGGTTTGAACCACAGCCTTACGTCTAATTGGCCAACACACTGCCTACTAGACTAAAGCGACTTCAATGTGAGAAACTAGGTCGTAATCCTAACTAAAGAGTTGTAAAGACCAATTGCGTATGTCATGTATGTATGAAATCAGATGCCTGAACAGATGACTTTGTGTCTTGTTATGAATAAGTTCAATGGTTTAAGTATGCTTTACGTACAGCTTCTAACATGCCCTTAAGCTTAGCTAAGCCCTAAGCGAATATACTAAAAATATTGTTGTGTAAACAGAATAAAGCATTAGAATAAGAAACAAATGAACTTATCCTACCGATAATGCATTGGATTTTCGATTTTAAGTCAGAAATTGTTTCTGATTTATTGGCATAAATCCGAGATTTAACAAAAGCAGCAAAAAGAAATTCCCACGATGATAAAACGTATGGCGAGCTGAATTCAGAGGATATGAAACTTTTGAGAATGCTTGCGAATTAAATACGAAATTAAAAATTATTGCATTAATTAGCATCTAATTACGTTCTTACTTACTAAATTATTCAGTATATCCCTTTAGCCAGGACTGAAACTCAACTTTTCACACCACCCTTGCTGTGTATGTTAATTCTATCCTCCAGTGGCCCAAACTATAACTTGACGTCGACTTTGAATAACAGATTTGAGAAACTTTCCATACAAATTTCAGTTATTCGCAGAGTATTTGTCAAAAGACTGTTATTCGAAATGTCTGCTCTGGAAACCTATTCCAATTAACTTGGCCAATTATTGACGTAAATGCTATATGACAACTTCACAGTATTCACTAAAAAGCTTTATTATTTCTTATCATACTATACTAGAATTTAAATTTAACCGTCACTGTACTCATAACCTTCAGAGATATTCAAATAAAAATGAATCCTTAAAAAAAAATACGCTTTAAAGTAAACAATTTCGGAGTTGATAGAATTCAATTGTAAAATAATCGTCTACCATTTATGTAAATAAAAAAAACAATTTAAAGGAATTGAAGGTAAGATTTTTAAGATGGAATGATATTTAAAGGCTTTTTTAAATGGCATGGAATTTTTGAAAAGGTTCAATTAAATTTCTGTTTTCATAATTTTGTTTCAAGTTTCATGTCAATAAATAAAAATTGATTCTTTGTTGCCGTAAACACTTTAAACCTTTCCAAAAGAAAAATGTGGAAAATTTCGTTTTGGAGGGTATAATGCTGTTCGAATATTGTAAACAAATTCAGTATTTTTCCATTTAGATGGCAATAATATTTTCATATTCTTTCCCTCTCCTGATTAAAGTTAAAAATTCAATCAAGTGTTAAGAAAAATTCTCTTGAAAACTCATACCTGTTTACACAAAAGTATTCAGTACTTAAAGAAATTATTTGAACCCAAAGTCTTTTCTATGTTTTTCAAAGAAAACAAAAGAAATTATTAGAAAACAAAGAAGAAAAAATTTTAATTTCCCAATATTTATGGAATTTAAAAACAAATCACATGACATTTGTTTTGAATATATTCCATTGGTTTGAAAGGCCTGGAAAACGGGGCCGTTGAAGGAGATAATATGGAATCTACCAACAGTGACTTCTGAAGTTTGATAGTTGATAACAGCTATCTTGTTGCAGCTTGAGCTATGTCTATCAAATTAGTGTTGACATTTATTTCAACTCTGTTTTGCCAAATCGCTATAATGAATCATAGACAATAGCGTGGTAAAAAAAAATTTAAAAATCATTTCAGTGATGAGATTTTATTTCTGGATGAATGAATACGAGAACAAAAATTGTCGAATTTTGGACAATTTCAAGCCACATGAGATCCAATTCTCTTTTTGTTATTAATTTCGGGGAGGATTTAGGCCGATCAATACCAATTTATTTTGAACAGAATTGGATTGATCTGTACACCAATGACTTGTGGTTTTAACAGGTCGGAGCTATGTGTTACAGAGCTCGTGCCACATTGGATATTATGCATCAAAATAAGCGTGGTCATCTCACGCTTAGATTAATTGAGCACCGATAGCGTGCGATTTAAACATGTTAGTTCTTCTGAAATGTATACAATTGATCTACAAGCTTGACACTGGTACTCAATCAAATTTAGCCTGCTCTATACATCAAATTCATGGAAAATTGAACATTTCCAATGCCCACCCCAGCCTGAAAAGCCATGGTGAACGTTTGAACATAATTATACTCCATACATCTTAACATCAGTAAGACTTTCAATTGAGAAAATAAATATCTTTGATACACAATTTATTTTATTTAAATTTAAATATAGTGTTACGAAAATGGAAATGGTGTAACTTCGTTTAACATTAAAATGTTGAACAAAAGCTACAAAAACAAAATAGACGGCCTTATTGATGTGAGTTGACTAATAAAGGAGATAAAACAACAACATCAGTGACAACCGAAAGGGATACAAGACACTCTGTAAGGACGACGTCAAACAAAATTAAAAAAGAACAAACACAAATGAAAGCATAAATAATGTACAACTTTGTTGTTTACATTTATGGTGAGTTTCGAGAAGGCAAGCCTCGAACGTTCGCCTTCCAAGACATTCATTCAGACTGGTTACGTCGGGATTCATAAATGGCAACGATGCAGCTAAGAATCAGAGTAAAAGTTCAGTCAGTTCTTGTGTGATGACACTGTGCGTGTGGAAGAAAGCAATCGTGATATTGACATCCTTCGTTACACAAGAATTACAGAACAGATTGTAGTAATAATTGTGTAGTGTTTATCGCCAAAGGCATAAACACAAAAGGAAACAAATTAACGGCAATTGTTGTTTGATAAAACAAGCTTGTGAACAGTTGCACACAAAATTTGTCGTGGAATAATAAAGAATTTATTTAAAATTAACACAATTTATTTTTATTTTTATTTGCATCTACGAGTTCATGTGTTCCAAACGTCTGTTAAAGGTAAGAACGTAACAATAGGAAGCCTTTAATGGAAATATCCTGTTCAATTTATTAAAATGTTCTGAAGTAAGAATATAAAATTCACAAATTAATTGAAAGTGTAAAGAGGTATCTTATCATACATCCACACATTAGCACGTTTTTGTTTTATAATTGAATTATTTTTTAGAATTCTGATTTCATTTTCATTTAATTTTCATTTACTTTCTTCATTAAATTCAATTCAATTTATTAATTAACCTTACGCTGCGTGCCTTGAGAGTACAATAATAATGAAATGAACATTGAAATTTTTGTAAGACAAATACACGAAATAATAAAGAAAATATTGTCAATACCATTCCTGGGTTCATATTAATTTCATTGCCCGTTTAAACGGTTATTTAACTCTTTATGAGGGCAACCGGTTGAGGAAATGCATTGCTGTGTCATGTTGTCGTAACAGCCTTTAAATACCATTTAACCGTAACTGCAGATTGTATGTATGCTCATATTATAATAAGGATGGAATGGAAAATAATGAAGGAATGGAATGCAATTTTGCTTATAGTACAGTTCGTTGCAGAGAATATGCCTGAAGAATATTTTTATTTTCTGTATCTTCAGACAGTTTAATTTCATCATGTGCTTAATTATGTCAGAGTGGCCATAGCTCTTATCCTGTTCAGGTTAATTCCAGATGTTTCTCACTAAGGTACATACATTAATTGGCCATTATAACGCTTCAGTGCAGGATTACAGCCTAGCATCTCACACCACTTATGTTGTGTGTGTTAATTTTTATACATGGTGGCAGGGCCTACAGTTTAAAGTCGACTCCGAACGACAAATTTTTTTGAAAACTTTTCATGGCCAATTTTATTTACTCTCGAGTTTTTGCCCAGAAATCTCGCGTGAGAGAAAGCCGCCGTAGAAATATTTTGTTATCATATTCGTTTTGATGTTTGACCTACTAGACTACGGCGACTAATTATGTCAGAGTGGTCATAACTATCATCCTGTTCAGGTTTATTCCAGATTTTCCTCTCTAAGGTACTTAAAGATTATATTTTTTCGAATACAAATGTGACGAGCGAATGCTTATTAGTCAGTTAATGTCAATGGATTTCTAACACCAATGCAGTTCCTCATTTCCTGTTTACTGTTCCATATATCTGGGAGTAGAGACTATGCTTATTATTATTTTCATATTCAAATATTTTCTTAATTAAAACACAATCAAATTTCAATTGATGCCGTCAACGCTAGCAGGAATTGTTCATAGAAAAATTTTAATGAAATTATTACTGGTGACCATAAGGAAAGGCGGGTGCATTGTCATTTCTGCATTGTAAATAATAAAATATGTGGTCACAGAATTCTTAATATGCCACATATGACCATGGTATTGACATTTCAATTTCATGTAATTCAGTGTCAGCGCAGTTTATTTGTTTTACATATTTGTGTTGCATATTAATCATACGCTCATATGATATTCTAATATCTGTGAGCATTGAGTTAAACTACCATACATACATACTACATATGTATGTACATACATATATTGAGTAGTGAAATGTAATTTGATTTTAGCTGCTGTGTCATTGTAAATAATTTAAAAAAAGTTATTAAAAAATTTATCAAATAAAAGAAAAAATCGGTTTTTTAAACAAATTCTCTTAAAGCCATGTACAGTCGACAGCATTAGTGTAGGTAGACGAATATATTTGCAAAAAATTTTATGAATATTAAAAACAACTTTACATAAAAACTTTTATGAATTCAATTCTTTTTTATAATGAAACACAAGATTTATTAATGTATTCATAGAGAGACTAAGGAAAATTTTCTAATGACAACATATTTTGGGGTACCTAGATTTATGTTGTCTACTGTATGTATGCCTCTGGTAAAATGCATTTGATTTGCTTCTTTAAAAAAAACTCGTTTCTCATGGCTGGCATGAGAAATTTCTGTGTCTGAAATTCGACAATTTATTGAGTAAGTCATATTCATTCATTTGGAAATTTGGCTGCATTGGAGAAGATGAATTTTTCCAAAAAGTTCAATTGGCCTTGCTAGATTCCAGTTTCAATGAAATACTACCATTTTTAATGTTTCGTTAATTTTTGGTACTGAATAATCCAAATATCGTATACCTTAAGGTAGAGGTCGCTTGTAAATTCTCGCTGAGAATGCTTAAAAATAAATGTTATTAGGAACGATCCCTAATTAATGTTTTCAGGTTTTCGGCGAACATTTCGTTTACAGCAGCAATTTTTGCAAGACATTAAACGGTAGGTTGGTGCACAAAAGTCCTGATGTTCAAAGCTGACCAAGTTTCTTAATATTTGTTGACACTCTTCGAAAGTGTTTTCGATGATACTCTAGTTTACAACATCACTTTCAAACAATAAGTTACTGCAATAACCAACCAAGTTTTCTCAAATTCTTTGACACTCTTCGAAAGCTGTAAATATTTGGTGCACTTTCTCAACTGAAAATACTTTGCAATTTGGAAGGAACCTAACTCAGCATAGATTTTTAAATTCTTGTAACATTATTTATTTGTACCTTAGAATACAATACAATACAAAGTTGAATACCATATGCCCTATGTAGTGTAATCTACCAGAATCTCTCTCTCTCTCTCTCTCTCTCTCTGTTGGATCATTACACTAATAAACTAATACCCTACCTACTAAAGTGCTCAGTTTATCACAATTAAAATGCCTTGTTCTTCTGGATGCAGTCGTTTACAAACCATTATAACGTCTTGTTCTTCTGGTTGGAGTCGTTGACACAACATTCGTAATTATCGAACTAAGCATATAGTGACAGCTGTCAAAATTTCATGGTTGCCAACTTACAACCAAAAAAAAAAATGCCATTAAATTACTCAGACAACCTGTAATTATATTCACCATTACCGTTTGTAAACAATTAATTGAATTAAACCTGCCCCTTTAATTACTGCCATGTTCATGTTTTGCATTTTATACGCCATGGAATAATAAATAATTTAATTATCGCATGCTATATTTATTATATTCAAAATAAATGCTCGTGTCATATGAATAATTCAAAGCGTTAGTTCTGTAAATGGAGGCATAAGTAAAGAACTGTTGATAATATATTGTAATCAAGTTTTACAAGCACTGCAGTAGGCATACTGAACTATAAAAATGATTACACGAACATTGATTAATTTTGTAGAATTGTATTAAAAATTTGCTTTTAATGTTATAGAGAGGTAAAGACCATTAAATCCTTTCAACATGAACATGCTTTACATATCATGTGTGTATATAATGTGAATGGGTTTTAATGTTAATATTGAATAATTAAATTTCAATATGATACTAGTAATGGAAATTGTTTAAAATATTTCAATTTAAATTTATTGCTTTATTCGACAACCACCGGTAATATGGTTATAAGGACAACAAAAACTTCTTTAAGTTTTAATTTTAAATTTACAAACAATGTTTATATTAAGTTTAAATCTTTAATATTAACAATCTATGCCTTTATTATTGTTTGCTGGTGTCTCTGTTCAGTCTGTTATCTGCTTACATGTGCAAGTTAAGTGGAAAGTGTCAATGGCTTATTGCGGCTGGAAAAGCTAGCTTCCCTTCCCTTGTCTTTAAATAATTTACAAGACATTTTCTCAATGATAATTTATAAACGAAAACATAAATGTGAAATTAATGAATACAAAATTCTATTAAAAGTATTTGAAATGTATCGTGTGTTTGCAAAGAAATCTCTTTGTTTTATTTAAATTTTTTGGATATAAAAATACACTTAAATTAAGACCTTAAACAAATTTGTTGTATTCCCATTTTGTTAATTACTTAACGCAAATCAGCGTTGGTAAATGTTTAATTAACACGTAGGCGAGACAGGTCATTAATTTGCTTCTTCTTTTATTATTAAACATTACAATTACTTTCAGACCAATGACACTCAATAGAATCACAGAGCATTGAAGGTGCCAGGAAACACAGCTTTGCCATACAAATCATGTTAAAATGTTTGAAAATAAAATTTATTTACTCACCCATAAATAAACAATCCACAACAAGTTAATGAACTTAAACTTTATGGACATGCAGTCAATCACAAATGGCAATAAAAAACAAAAACAACAAAAACCGAAAAGAAAAGATTATATCAACAGAATATCTAAACTTAATTAACAATTTCGTACTAAAAGAGGATATAAAACTTACTTAAAAAAATAAAAGAAAAAATAAAAACAGACAGACAGACAGAAGAGTGACGTGGGTTTAATAAAGTCAAGAGAAAATGTTTTTCCAGGAAGCGAAAGAAATTTATCAGAAGACTGATGTTACAAGGTATGGTTAGTTGAAATACTCCTTCATAAGTTAACAACACTATACAGCACTCGGGTGATAAATTTAACAGAAATGTAAAGAACATCATGTATATACAGCCGACGTAGTCTAGTAGGTAGTGTGTTGGTTTATTAGACGTAAGAACCAGTTTATGCCCAGATCAGACATCTCTATAATATGAAATATAAAAAAATATTTCTTCGGCGACTTCCTCTCAGTAGATTTCTGCCACAAACTCGAGAGAGTAAATAAAATTGCCATGAAAAGTTTCTCAAAAAAATCTGTCGTTCGGAGTCGACTTTAAACTGTAGGCCACGCCACTCGTTGTGTAAACTTAACACACACAACATAAGTGGCATGAGAAGCTAGATTATAATCGTTACAAACTGTTTGTAATGACCAATTATGTAATTATGTATGTATGTTTAATCTCTAATATCAAACGTAGTTCTTAGAAAATCAAAACGTTTACATCAACCAAGACAAAGCTTCTGTAATTTTTGTTCGAGGAATATTACTGCTTTGATTAAACGTTAAACAATCGGATTACTTTTCTGGTATCCAGCAGAGGATTATTCTGTTTGATCACTATTTTGCTACATTATTCTCGAGTAAATCTTATATAAGCTAAGTGTTCCAATGGTAGCATGACTTTCAGATAATTTTACTATGTCCTGTACTCTGCGTTCTGCTCTGCTTCGTTCCCAAACTGAATGGAGCACATCTCCCTCTTAAAAAATACCTTATGAGTTCTGCATCTTTCTTTGTAAGAACCACTGCACTCGCTCCGTGTCCATAACATGTGTTTGGCCTATTAGTATGCCGCATGACTCTTGTCTATTGAAAAGCATTTGCATTTTTTTCATTTACTTCGTAATTCCTTATTTCATCAATTGATGTGATAAGGCATTCAGACTGAGATTCATCAATGATTAATTAAATAATTCCCGATTTCTTGTATAATGTTGCACGAGCTATAAACAATTTTAATTGAAGAAGAGTCATTAAATTTCACAGCAAATATTTTAGTTTTCAAGCAACTTAATTTTGAACCTAAGAGACATAGTAAGTAAGAGACACAATCCTACATACATATTTTGGAAACTGTGTTAAGAAGACAAGACAAGACAGAAAAAATATTCGCGGAATTTTAAAGCTTAAATTTACTTTTTTCACTCACTTCTTATAAAGAGAAATCCCTTCTCTCTTTTGCTTACTGCGCTTAAAACAGTAATTTAAGTTAACAATCTTTAATGTTTTAAAGATTTAAATTTTACACAAAAAAAAAAAGAAAAAAATGTATTTTTTTGTGTTACGCAATTCTTTTATTACCAAAATCCCTTACAATACAATAAACCCATTAAACACCCTTTTTATTACATGGTTTATGACAATTGGCAACTTTTATTTTTTTTTTTTAACATCAGTTTAATTTTGAGGTGCAAAAAGTAAAATCAAAATAATGTTGAGAAAAGTCTTTGCTTGCAGGTACTTTGGAATTAAAGGCTAAACGAAATTTTGCTTTAGTAACAGTTTATGGTAATACCAGATATTAATTACAAGTGACGTCATACAAGAAGTAAATTTCTCACAATCACAAACTCAACTTTTACCCACTTAATAGAGAGTGCCCGAAAATATTTGACAAATATTTTCGAAATTATTTGTTAATTTTGTAAATTTTAAAACTGGCCAATGAAACCTTTTAAATAAATAAAGTAATTTAATGAATGCCGCTTTTTAGGTGGAGGTAGTGTGTCGGTTATTAGAGAACCAGGGTCGTCCCCGCATACTCAAACGATATGAATAAATATTCTTCGACCCTCTAGGATTTATGCAAAAAAACTCTAGAGTAAAAAATTGCAGAAAAGTTTTCAAAAAATCTATCGTTAGGATCGACTATTTAAACTTAGATCTCGCCACTCGCCATGTATAAAAATTAACACACTCAACATAAGTGGTGTGAGAAGCTAGGCCGTAATCCTGACCGAAGGGTTGTAATGGACAATTATGTATGTATGTAATTTATTAACGTATATATTTATTTAATGTAAAGTTTCTTTTGGCGCTCACTGTAATTTAAACATCACTTTGTCTTTTTATCATTTTCTACAGGTTTTTTTTGGAGTTTCTTAAATTTCTGTCTCAACTGAAAGGAAACCACTTGGCTTTATTTGTTTATAAGTCTTAAAGCAAAACTTTTGCAAAAAGTTTAAAGAATATTTTCAACCGAAATGCTTAACAAATAAAAAAAATAAATTATGAATACTGAGAAGTGTTGACTGAAGTGTAAAGTATTTCATTTCATACTCGAGCATATTTTTCTTTTTTTTATTTATTTATTTATTAACAGAATTATGTTTTGTTTTTCTACAAGGATTGTTTAAAAACAATGCCAAATATTTCATAGAATTACACCTTATTCCTCTCGCTACAAATCAAGCCATGTATGAATGATTCTTAGAATCCGTATTCTGTATTAAATACGCACAGCGTTTATAATCGTTATCCTCGGAGCTTTTGTCCAGTGAAAGGTGGTATACATAGGTCGCACATTACCATACTAAATAAGATATTTTCTGACTATTAACGTACTATCCATGGTTTTCATCAATTAGCTTAGTCTAGCTTAACTAAGGTTGGCGTCTGACTTTTGAATATCAGCATTGAAAAAAGCTGTCGCCGAGACTGTTAGGAAGATGATTACAAAGTCACTACTGATGTGCGAGAGAATGTAGGAAATTGCCCTTTAATGATGGTTACACGACGGCAACAGGTCGAGCATCTGATATTTATTTTTATTCGGTCTTTCTTAGGTTGTCCAACTTGGCAGCACTTATTCAATATCGAATACATCAAGTGCATTACACGGGTGCTTAACTGGAGTGTCATCCCTTGTTGAGTTTCTTACGCAAAGGAATATACATTCTCCTTAAGTTACACTGTCGAACTTTATACGTAAACGAGCTTTGAGGAAGGTGTCACTCAGTTAGCATAATATATCAACATTTACATTCAAGTTCACAATTCTCTGGCCTCTTTTGTCAATGGAAAAAATAAGAACTTTTCGGCCTATTGGACGTAGTGCTATAGGCTTCCAAAGTACTTAATTAATGGGAACTGGCTATAGATGGCTATCTGTCGGAATGTATTATTGGTGGCAGCGGGAGTCAACAGTCCAAACGGTAGTTTTACTGCAGCGTTGTTTCATGACATTCTAATACCAGCATTACATTTAAGGCATAAGTAAAGCATTTTGTGATCAAAGTCATATCGATTCCATTATTTTATGCAATACTGAACAATTTTCATTTACGAAATCAACGGCCATTTTATACTAACAAAACAATATGATTCGGCATTTTAAAGTTTAATTTGAGGTTTATTAAACTTAAGTAAAAAGGGGGTAAAAGTCCCTTTAAGTTATTTTATTTAACTTTGGCTATGTAACTTATTTAACTTAAAGGAGTTCATTATTCATTTTATTTATTTTATTTATTTTATTTTATTTTTCTTTTCTTTTCTTTCTAATGCAGGTTAAACATTCTACAATCGCTGTGCTCAACTGGCTTTTGAGGGCATATTCCTTTGAAGTTGATTGCCCATTTCGGCAAACAATGCATTCCAGGAAAAATTTCTTTTTCACTATCATTATTCGAATCAATCTTTTTGTATGTATGTAAGTATCCTTAGACCTGCTATGTACACAACAAACAAATGTTCGAAGACACTATGTGTCAGTGTTCCACCTTTTACTTACTATGTAAACAATACACAAATGCCACTTGCCATTCAACATTCTTTCCATCCTATCTAAACAGTCTTTTTCAACTTCGTGCATTGTTTGTCATTTCATAAGATATACTGGTTCAAAGAGAATAAAAATTCAAATTAAAATTAAAAATAGTTTCCAACGAAATGACACTTGATGGCAGCATGGATAGCAGCAATGTAGTTGTGTACCCATTAAAATAAAACTCTTTCGTGTTTCTATTAATACATCAAATATTTTTCCACTTTTTTTTAGCTTGAAATGCATACTCCTGCTCATTATTTTCATCCTCCTATGTCATACTTCCTGGTATTCCAACACAATGCAATGGGCACGCGTAAATAACACACCGTGAGTGCTGGTCTCAGTGAAAAAAAATTATAAAAAACTATTTTCTTTACCCCTCATTCATTTTATTGTGTGAATTACATTTGCATGCCTCACTGTTTTGTTTACAATTGCAGCATATTTTAATTACTTTTGCACAATGACATGATATTCATGGAATTTATTTTTCTTCTCAGGATTGCTTACAATCCAAATTTACCTCTAGTCTGACATGAAACAATGAAATATTACGCTGTGGCCACAAATAATGGCATTTCAGTTCTAGCTAAGAAAGTTTTGAAAAAAAGTGAAAGCAAGAGTAAAGATTGTGAACGGGAATTAAATTGGGAAGCGGTGAAAACAAATTTCTTTAAAACATAAACTTAATAATTTTTCTGTTGAAATTTAAGACCTTTTTTTGAAAATTTCAAAAAAATTTTTAAAAAAAAAAATTTTATTTGAAAACAGCAAAACTAATTAGGAAAGTTCCATAAAATCTGTAGAAAAATGTGTGTTAAAAACTGATAACTTAAGTTTCAAATTTATTGAATCTGAAATCAAGCGGATAATCATATTTCCCCTGTCTAACACACTCAATTTGTTCCATACTATTCAGGAGTTAGCATAGCATCATAGAAACGCAATACCCTTACAGCAGCCGGACTGTCAGATAGTATTTTTTTCCGTTATTTGTTATTCCTATCCAAGTAGTAGACGCCGCAGTCTAGTAGATAATGTGTTGGCTTATTGGCCATGAGGCTACGGTTCAAACCACAGGTCAGACATCTCGAACAGAACGAAATCTGAAGAAATATTTCTTCGGCATCTTCCTCTCAGAAGATTTCTGGCAAAAAAATCTGAGAGTAAATAAAATTCATCATGAAAGTTACTCAAAAATCTGTCTTTCGGAGACGACTTTAAACAATATTTTTTTAAAAAATATCGCACTCATGAACGAGTAATAGACTACGAATGTCATTTATTGTTTAACAATGAAAATTTTTGCTTACACCCAATATTAATTCAATTACAATCTATCTCATTATGATACTCTTGTTTTCATGAGAAAAGTAAAAGATCCTATAATTTATACATAAAACGCATTGTATTCTGTTGTAGCATGATGTCTCTGATGATGACAACCATTTTTGCAGTTGTCATTTATGCTAAACTGTATGGAAAAGTAAATTAATGTGGGTTGCCTAATGTATTTGATTTGATTTAATGTGATACAGATTTTCTATTGTAATTAATTTAAATAGAAGATCTTTTAACTTTTTTTTTTTGCTTTTCCTTTTTATTGCTACTTAATTAGGAAATGTCATGTCTTTGTGAATTAAACTGCGCAAAAATTATTTTCTGTCACAACGCTTTACTTGCAATATAAAATGGAAATTTTGGTGTATGAAAGAAATCATATACATGGGCCTTGATCTTAAAATGAGATTAATTTAAATGATAAAGAAATTAAATCTTAAAATTTTCCTTAAAATGCCAGCAAACTGCACATTCACATAAATTCCTCTACAAATGTTCGTAGAGGCCTGTTGCGTGTTTGAAACTCCATTTCCATTGGACATAGACATGGTCTTTTGAAATTCTAAAAAAAAAAAACAATTCGAGATAGATCGAACCTAATGAGAGTTGAACATAATTGAAGTGCATGCAAACTGGAGGGCTCTACGCTAGCTAAGAACGAATTCGTGGCCCCTTCACTTTACTACCAAATTCGCTGATGAATTTTCCCGACCTGCAATCGCAGTTTAAACACCATTTACTTATTTTCGATCTAAGTTATGTTACATACATACATAATTGGCAATTACAACCCTTCAGTCAGGATTGCGGTCTAGCTTCTCACACCATTTATTTTGTGTGTTAATTTGTATACATGAGTGGTGAGACCTAAAGTCAACTCCGAACGA
>QOCX01003913.1:0-16111 GCA_005959815.1 Sarcophaga bullata | reverse complement strand
TTTATTTTATTGCATATTATTTTACATAACAAAATTTATTTTTATTAAAAATTAATGTTCAATTAAGTCTTCGCAAACTTAATAGAACGATATGCTACAGACGCGTAAAAATCCAGGCCGTAGTCCTAACTGAAGGGTGGTATTGGCTAATAATGTAAAGCAAGCATGGATATATGCTTTTTCCTCTATGGTGTGTTCCAAACATACAACTCAAGTTTTCCATGAGCAAAGTACCAAGTTCTAATACCATAAAATTAATAAACGGAACTCTGCATCACTTTTTATGGTCCTGAATGTGGAAAGAAAAAGTCAAACATTTAAAATAAATAATCTCTGCTCCACTTTAAAGTCATTCAGATCTAAACCTCATTGGAGGTTACAGATTTTTCTTAATTTTTCTTAATTTAAAGAGTGGGTTATTTAAAAGTTTAAATTTAAAAATTCAATAAAACAAAAAAGGTTTGAAACTTTTGCTAAATTTATTTTTCCGATTAGAAAAGAAAAATTATTTCATTCATATGGATGCCGCAGCTGGTCTCACAGTACCTCATTCAATCGGACCAATTTTCGGCACTTTTTCGGCAATGACATCACGAATATTGGCCTTCAAGTGCTCAATCGTCTCTGGTTTGTCGGCATAACACTTTTCTTTCACGATGCCCCAACTTTGTCAAATCACAACTTCGTTGCGGCCAATTGACATCGCCATTTCGGCTAATTAAATAGCCAATAAACGTTTGACGCAATAAATCGATTGTGGTATGAGATTTATGGCAAGCTGGGCCGCCCCACATCGTTCACATCAATCACGAAGAGCGGGTACAAAAGAATCGGTTATTATGGTGCGATAGGTGTCTCCATCCAAGGAAGTTGCCGTAGTCTAATAGGTAGTGTGATGGCTTATTAGACGAAAGGCAACGGTTCAAATCCCCGGTCAGACATCAAAAACGAAATATGAAAAAATATTTCTTCGGCGACTTCCTCTCAGCAGATTTCCGACAAAATCTCATGTATAAAATTAACACACACAACAAAAGCGGTGTGAGAAACTAGGCCGTAATCCTGACTGAAGGGTTGTAAGGGTCAATTACGTATGTTGCACCGTTCACATTTTCAAAGAAATATGGGTCAATGATGACTCCGCTCCACAAGCCTTACCAAACAGTCACTCGTAATGGGTGCATTGGTTTCTATAAGACCACGTGTGGATTTTCTGAACCCTGAATACGGAATTTTTGCTTATTAACGTACCCACCAATAAATCCCAACGTTGCTCAAGCGCAAATCGATTCGTTACGATATCACGGACATAATATACTGAATTTTGTGAAAGGATAGAATGACAAAACTTGCCAGATTCGAAATAACCGATGGTTCAAATTTAAATCCATAGATAGCTCAAAAGAAAGTTATCAAGTATTCTCATGAGTTCATTAAAATTGTTTTTCAACTTTAATTCAAATATTTTTCAAACCAGATCCATTGCAAAGTATGTTTTGAAACCGATTTTTGTTGTACTCTCTAACAGATTACAATGAATCTCGCTTTTAATGATTTCTTCTTTTCTGTAGAGTTGGTAAGGTGTGATCAAAATATGATTAACAGAATAAATCTTTCAGCAAGTAAATAATTTAAAAGGCATTCAAATATCCTATCCGGTATCACTGTCTTAAATAAGGAATTATTATTCTTTTTGTTCTGTTTTATTACTGTTATTATAAAAAGGTCATTCGCCTTAATATTAATTAAATATTCTTCCAAAATGAAACAAATTTTATTGCATAAGCAATCGTACATTTGAGTATTAATTATTCAAATTAGTTCTCTTCTTAATGGGCTGTAGAGTTTTTAGCACAAAAATACATTTGATATGAATAATGAATTAAAAAAAATATACACATACGTTATATGTACTATGCATACATTACTAGAAAGTCCTCTTTTTGATTTAAAAATTTAAAAACAAAATTAATAAAAATGTTACAAAGAAAAAACAAAATAACTGGAACAACCACCACTTTAAGACGATTCGTGCAAAATCTTTTTTTATCTTAACCCCCTTCCTCTCTCTCCAACTCAAAACACCTACTCAACACAACTAAAAGAAATACTACATTAATTATGTCACTGCCCCCCATTCCATATACAAATGAGATATAACTCCTAACTACATCAGTTCAATCTAGTTGTAAAGCATAATCACTAACAGGTGTACACTATTTTGTGTGTTCAAAACATAATCAGCAGTCATAAACAGAAGTGTAACACGATAGTTATAGTACGTATAACATGTCAATAATTTGACTTTAAACAACGAATACATATACAATAGTAAAAGACATACCAATTAGTTCTAAATACACGCCTATACCACTCATCTCTGACATTGTTTACATATTATCTGGACAAACATAAGCTTTTCATGCCATTGATCAAAATTAATGGCATTAACCGCATTCTAAATAATTTAATGATGAATTTTTTATAAAACATTAATTCGTTAACTAGTTATTAATTTAATTTCTTACTTACTAGTGATTGGTTTGTATTGTATTAACAATATAAAATTGGTTTTAAGCCTTGAAAGCTCTGAAACTTACTTAGAATAACTAACCTATAGAAATATAAAAATAAACACTAAACAAGATTGCAATGGTAAAATTGCATTGTGTTGCATTTAATATACTCTAATGAATTTAGAGCCGACATACATAGATGGAGTATCGTAAACTTAATACCAACGCTAAAGATGGAAACACAATTAATGGGCTATGAGCGAATATATTTCTCATCAGCATTTCATTTTTTCTTGTTCAGTTTTTTGAACAACCAGAATGGAGATAGGTAAAGTTTGTTTTAATGAATCTACTTCCTTAAGTAAGTTTCAACTCTAGATATGAGCTACAAGGCCAAAGTATATACTTAATCGTTTATTACATCTCTTCTGTCAGATTACAACCTAGCTTCTCTCACGACTTATGTTGGGTGTGTTATTTTTATACATGAGTGGCTGGACCTACAGCATAAAGATTTTGAGAAACTTTTTTATAGCAATTTTCTTCTGCTGAGAGAAAGTCTTCGAAGAAATATTTCTTTTCATATTTCGTTTTGCTAGAGATGTCTGTTTGAACCGTGGTCTTATGCCTTATAAGCCAACACACTATCTACTAAACTACGGCGATGTTAAACTAACTATAACTAAATAATAAGAATACATTTTTAATATGTATTGGTATAATTAATTCAAAGGAAGTAATAAGTGATAGAAATCAGTATGAGAATCAAATGTCAATCAAACTAAACAGGCCCTATAAGTCGACCCTTATTTGTTTCAGTCATACAAATAAAGAAGTCATCATGGAAAGAAATTACTAACTTTATCACAATAAAAGTTCACTGTGGTATCCGTACAAGACTGGCTAGTTGTGAACACTGGCCATTAAAGGTTTCTTACACGAACGAAACATAGGTTAGGTTAGGTGTTATGGCAAGTACAATTTGACACGCAGGGTCATTGGATCCTTTTAAGATCATCATAGAGGTGAAATTAGGTTCGCTTTGGCTGCCAACAAAGCAGCAAGTCAAACAGATGTGCATTTATTTTAATTAAAAGTGATTTATTTTGATTAAAAGTGTTCAAGTAAACACAGAGAATACGATCTTCTGATATATTTTGTTTAGAAAATTATCTTATTGTAGATCGTTCTGTATATTCAAATTTAAGCTCTTTCAGCGCAGTCGTTTTATTTAGTTTTCGTTATGAGTGCTTTTAAATAAAAAAATCTATATTTTATTACATTTAAGGCTATTGTTTTGCGATAATTGATTCCAATCTATTAGAAATAAATAATTTGTTAGGGCGTTATGTTATGTTTTTGATGACAATATAAAGATCTTTAATGATATTTACAAATTTTTTAAAAGACTTTTTAAGCTAATTTACCTTTTTAGGATAATTACAAAATTTGTTTATAGTTTATAAATTTAAAAATATATAATAATAATAATGCAATTTAATATAATTTATATGTAAATTGAATTGCCGAAACAAAAATAAACGTGAGACTTTATTAATAACTGACTAATAGCTGACTATGGTAAACTAGTTTAAATTATTATTTTTTTTCTTAACTTAAAAGCCAACTACATTTAACGCCTCCATTTTATATTTTTAATAAATCATTTCCGAAACCCATTATTCTTTTCTTTTTTAAAGCTTTTATAGTAAAATTTACATTGTTACGAGTCTTCAACTTAATAAAACAAGGTCTTTAACATTTTTAAAAATACATTTCATTCATACTTTCATTAATTCATAGTAAATTTATGACTAACAATGAAAATTCAAAGAATTTGAATATTTTTTTTTATTCATTTTTATTTCTTTATTTCATTTGAGTGGCTGGCTAGTAGAAGAGAAAAATAAAAGAAAAAATAAATGAGTGTTAATTTGAACTGTCATTGGAAATATTATCACAGTTGTTGTTTTTGTTGTTGTTTACGGTTAACTATAACAATAATGTATTGTACCATACATACATAGAGGTAATAAATTTAATGAATGAAATTCGAAAATTTCAAAAATGCTGAGGTTTTTCAAAACAATTTTATTATTTGAATTAATATCAAAGTGAATAGAATAGGCCACAGAGTAAGAGTCCATTTGGTTTAAAGTTTGAAAAGAGAGTGTACATCGTTGTAGATAAATAAAACTGAGAATAGTTTACAACTTGTTCAATTAAAACTTACCTCCAACCAAATCATTCTTGGTGTGGGCGTTTAACATTGTCGTTCGATTCGTATTCTGGTCAATCACAATCATTTTTATTCTACGTTACATAGTAAAAATCCCTTCATCAGGAAGGAATTGAAATTTTCGAGCTCCCCTGGAGTATTTCAACACCTTGAAAAAGGCGAAGTACTGTCTTTTGCGCAGGTACTAAATCTTGTTGATGTGTAAAGATAACTAACTTGGACGCAAACTAAGTTAGTTACCAGAGATCTGTTATGTTACTAAAGAAATAATAAATAAATCAATATAGGGATAAATCACGACAACATGGGCGGACAAAGCAAATTGTTTTTAATGCATATTACGTTCCTCTAACTAAATTAATCGCCAGGACATGACATATCGGAAAATATATATATATACGAGATCAACATCGGTCTGACATAAAATAATTGCTTGCTAGTTATTCGTTAGTGATACATTCGTTTAGGTTATACTGACCAAAAATCTTTTCCTGACTTTCAATCCTTGAATCCTTGTTTTGATCACAATTTCCGTTTGACATTATTATAAGCTGTTTACTATTCATTCCCAATCTGTGAAAAAAAGTCCTTGAGTTTAGTTTGAGGTAAACTCGTGCCAACAGTGGGTTGGTCTCGATAATTTCTCTCTCTATTTTCGTTGGCAAACCATTTAAGACAATTTATAATATGTAATAAATAACTTAAAAAGTTAAATTCTAAGGGGAAACCTGATAGTTGGTCCTGATACCCTAATCCGTCACTTCTACGGGCTCATCACTGGATGAGTCAGGGAGGAGGAGCAGAAGCATTGGGGGAATGGATCGAGCAGTTTATGGCCTGCCATGGACAGTGATAGGACAGGTTTGCTGCAGGGCTTCGATAAAGTCCGGCTGAGGTTATTGATTTCATTAAATAATAATGCGAGATTTCATCACTGATAAGGATCTGCAACAGATGCCAGTCGGACTATTGCAGGGAATGTTGCGATGAGGAGGAGTTGGAAACTATCGAACACCTATTTTGCAACTGGACAGCCATTAGTAGGTTGATGTTGAGGGATTTTTCGATGGTTTGGACTCTCTATCGAGAGTCGACATTAAGACTGACCATAGATTCATTAATAGGTTAAGCTGGTTTGGAAGTGCTAGGTCATCAAGGTTGTTGTCGCGCTCTCTTGTGTCTTTGTGTTCCATCATTTATCCTACGTCTCTTATATCCTCCCTTTCCTACCTCTTCTCCTTTTCCGATTTCCCTATATCCTTCACTATCCTGTCTCTCTCTCTCCCCCTTCTAGAACGAATTTACAATGGGTCTTTTTGACTTCTAGGTATTGTACTTGTCCTCATACCTAAACTAACCTAACCTAACTTAAAAATGTTTCAGAAATTGATTACTTTTCATATCAGTTTTTTCGATCGTCTAAAAGCACTTGCCTTTCACCAATATAGGGCGTTGTTTACATTTTTAACATTTTTGATGCGATCTCAAATAATGTTGAGATAACTTACTTACTTAGTTGGTCATTACAACCCTCTTGTCAGGATTACGATCTTGCTTCTCACGACGCTTATATTGTTTGTGTTAATTTTATTCAGGAGTGGCAAACGACAAATTTTCGGAAAACTTTGCATAGCAATTTTATTTACATTCAGAGTTATTGCTAGAAAATTGCTGAGTTAAGTAGATAAAGTTCTAATCTTGTGTTATCGAGCTTGATCTATGATTACTAAAGTCATCAATTGACAAACTTAAAATGAACAAATTTCTTTCCACAACATATAATACGAAGTATAATAAGGAAAACTTAAATCTTTTATTATGCTTATTATGAAAGAGTTTAGAAAAAAACCGCTTGCATTAGTTCAAAATCTATGTTTGTCGAACGAAATCCGTTAATAGAATTCCAAAAACTAAATAGAGACATGAGAACTTCTATGCGCTAATTTTCTATGCAGATAGAATAAGGCCAAGTACTTATTAAATTTTTATTCTTTTAAGCTATGCATGTTAGCATGTATGTATGTATGTATATACATAAGTGCACATATGGTATATAATTAATTGTAAGTTCATGCTTCTGCTTCTGGCAATTCAGTTGTTAATTTAAATTAATTCATTTTATACAGTGTATATATTTCGTCTTTTATTGTTTTTTCCTACAACAATATTGTTTTTTCTTTCCTTTCCTTTAAATTTCATAAACAATTGAAATTTATGTATGATTAAATATGTGAAAGTTCCTAAAAATAAAACACAACACACAACATAACAAACAGACTAAAGCAACAAGTGAATTTTATTTTCCTTACTACAACCACAACAACAGCAATGGCAGTAGCAGCAGCAAAAGCAACAGCAATAGCAACAACTATTTGATCCAATAGTATGCGAATTGGGCGGTCATATATATGTATGTACATATGTATGTACATAATATAGTAGTATGAATATGTACGTGCATTAAAGTTTACGAGCAATATTATACTCGTGCATAGATGTTGTGACGATAAAAATTTCAAAAAAAAAACCAAAAAAAAAAAAGAGAAAAACGTCTGTCCGTTAGGGATTCATAGGCAAACAAACAAAATAATAAACGAAGAAGAAAAAAAAAACGATGTCAGAAAGTCAAAGACCTGAAAGCCCTCTGTTTTGGCGTTGATGCAATTTAAACATAAAGAGGCAAAAGAGAAAAAAACAAAAACAAAAACAAAAAACAGACATCAGCAGCTCCAAGTAGTAGAAGTGAAACAATAATTATACATACATATACAATTACAGATAGCAAAGCATAGCATATTCTTTCAGATAAAACAAAAAATATTTCGTATGTATCATCGTATTATAAGATGTTTAATATGCATTTCAAGAGGAATAGAACGTATTAGTAGAGCGCTGAATAATAAATATAAACATAAACAGTTTTTATTTACATACACGCATATGTATGGTTTTTTTTTTAAACCGTATATAAACATCTACACTAGCTCATATATATATATTTCCGATTACGTCTTTAAGTATGTATGTGTAACAAACAGAAAAACGATTGTTTTATTTTCCATACATGCACTTACAATGCAATGCAGTGAAATATAGTATGAGAATTATTCAGTTGCACATGCAACAATTGATCGTTTATTTATAGCTTGCAACAGCTAATTAGAAAGTTATATCCCTCATTACAAATGAGATGTAAATCTGGTTGTAGTGGTTGAAGACATACACACATAGTTGTTCATTACAACTCTTTAGTTAGGATTACGACCTAGTTTCTTACATCAGTTATGTTGTGTGCGTTAATTTTTATACATGAGTGGCGGGACCAACAGTTTAATGTAGACTCCGAACAACAGATTTTTGAAAAACTTTTCAAAACAATCCTTTTGCCAGAAATCTGCTGAGAGGAAGTCCCCAAAGAAGTTTTTCTTCATATTTTCGTTTAGATGTCTGACCGCGGGCTTAAAGACATTGACATCAAACCTGAACAATGTTAAAAAAGACAAAAAAGTTTTTATCATGTTATTTGAATATAACGGGTGACTTTTCTGCCATTTACCCGTGAATAACAAAATAAAAACAGTTGCAAATTATCTCTTGAAAACCCGCTTCCTGACAGAGGAAATGAACAATTGTTTCATCTTAACCTAAATCATTGTAACTTTCACAAGAGCCTTTATGTGGAAGGCGTAATCATGTTTAGGTCGCTTCTACCAGTCAGTGCAAGACATCTCTTATGAACACAATTGAGCCAAAACAGATGTGTCACAGCGCCTGCAACGAACATTATAGATGGGACAGGTAATGGTACCTCTTCATCAAGAGTAGGACTCAATGAGCAAACAATAACAACTAAAGACATTAACACAAAGGAATTTGTAAATAGGCTACGACAGATAATAGAACCGTAGAACCTGATACAACAGATCAATCACCGGCTCAACTGAAACAACTTTATTAATGAATGTAAAGAAATACGAAGTTGAAGGAGATGGTTTCATGACAACAGATGTTCTGTTTTGTTCGACAAATTATTATTAAAATTGCAGATGACCTTAACAACTAGCGTCTATAAGCTTAAAATATTATTTTTTCTTAAAAATTTTAAAACACTTTGTAACTCGGAAAATCTGCGTGGGACTATTGGTTATTTTAGTAAAGTCGTAAAGTTTAGTAAAGTCATAAAAGATTTGTTTATCAATTTTAATTTTTTCATACCTGTATTGTGATTGCGCCATGGAAGATGTCGTATTTGGTCATTACAACCCTTTTTATGTGTGTGTTAATTTTATACATGAATGGTGTGACCTAGAATTTAAAGTCAATTCCGAACGACAGATTCGTGAGAAGCTCTTTCATAACAATTTTACTTACTCTTCAGAATTTTTGCCAGAAATCTCCTGTTAAGAAATCTACAAGAAATATTTTTTCATATTGTCGTAGATGTCTGACCTAACACTACCTACTACACTAAGGCGACTAGCCCACAAACGACTTCAGCTATATAAACCAACATAAACAAAAATTTTTTATTTAAACTTGTCATCTCACATAGCAGTAAAATCTTAAACATTAAAATTTTCGTTTAAATGTATTGTACAATTTGCAATATTTCTAATTAACTAACGAACGCTGTATTTAATGATTCATTCATTCATTCATTTAAACATTCACTTGATTCTCATTACAATATCACATAAGGAGGTATATTAAAAATAATCTATACATAATCTATACATACATACACACTACACAATATTATATCTTACATGTATGCCTATGTATACAGTGTATGTGTATGTTTGTTTTAATAATATACTCATTACAACTCGAAGGAAAGAAACATAATCAAAGTTCTTACAAACATTTTAAACTTTTTACAGTTACATTGAAAATTATAGCACATCTTTGGAAGTGGAGTGTAAGTAGGTGAACCAAGAAATAAAAATGTTAAGATCTTATGTTCTCCTTATACAGCTTTTTTCACTTTTGTCACAGCTATGGTATCCTATTTTTAATGGACTTTAATTTGTAAGTTCAGTTATTGTTTTTCCAACACATAAATTCAATTTTTTATCGGTCATCCAGTTAAGAGTGTAAATTATAAATTGACTTACCGCTCCTTTCCAAACTGAGACGCAAAGTTTCTATGATAAAAAAAATAAACAAAAGTTCTCCAAAGGGTTAAAACTTCAAGATATTCTGTATACATAAAAAATTGAAATTTAAATATATATATCGGGTGGGCCATCTACCGCTTTAAATTTGAACAATCGGTTATTTCGAATCTGGCAATACTTATGACATTCTATTCGGCCACAAAAATCCGTATATTATCTCCACTGAACGTAATGAATCGATTTACGCTTGAGCAACGTTGGGGTTCACTGGAAATTTATTTGCAAAACAATACAATTAGTTGGAAATTGTACGAAGATGTCGTACAAAATTTGGTCGCAGAGAAGGACCAACAGTGCCCGGTATACGTAAGTTTGTTGCTAAAGTTGTTGATGCAAGACGTGAGAATGTTCGTGCAATACGTACATCCGAAAATATCAAAGCTATGGCTAAGAGTGTGCATGAGAATCTATCAATATCGAATCGTCATTGTTTTCAAGAATTGAGCATGTCACGCACCAGTTTACGTCGAACTTTGTAAAAAGATTTTGGTATGACGCCACACAAAGTTTAATTGCTTCAAGAGCTGAAGCCGCATGACCCTCCGTATCGTTTTTGCTTCGCTAAATAGGCAAAAAAAAAATCATCTTTTCGGATGAAGCTCATTTGCATCTTGGCTCAGAAAATCCACAAGTGGTCTTACAGAAGCCAATGCACCCATTACGAGCGTCTTGTGGATCGGTGGCATCATTGTCCCATATTTCTTTGAAAATGAGGATGGCGCCACCCTTCCAGTCAATGGACACTTATCACGGCATGATAACCGATTCTTTTTATCCCCGCTCTTCATGGTAGAATTGATTTATCGCGTCAAACGTTTGATGGCCATTTAATTAGTCGAAATGGTTTTGTCAATTAGCCGCCAATATTTGACGCAGTTGAACTATTTTCTGTGGGGCGCCGTTAAAGAAAAGTGTTATGCGGAGAGACCCGATTCAAAAGAGCATTTGAAGGACAACATTCGAGATACAACACTGGCAAAAGTCGCGGTAGCCGTATGAATGAAATAATATTCCTTATCTAACGGGAACAATTGTACTTAACAACAAAAATATAAATTTGGCAAAATTTAAAACCGTTTTTGTTTTCTATTGCATTTTTAAATTTAAACTTTTAAATGGCCTACCCTATAGTTAGAATTACTCGAGCATCATTGCGCACACAGAGGGTTAATTTTTGAAATTGTTTGTCTTCTCCCGTATTCCTATTATCATTCAATTACAATATATAGTCTCCACCGGCTGCGTAGAGTCTGAATTTCGTGAATAATTCTTTGCAATAAATTTTTGTTTCGTTACCAGTTTCTCGTGGCACCATATTATGAAAATGATATTTACTTGTATGTATGTCTCTATGTCCTCATACATGATTGAATGTAAAACGAAATAAGATTCGTTTGAGAAAATAATTTTATCAGCAAAATTATTTGTTTGTCCCCTAATGAAACATGAGTGAGTTATTGAAGTTGCTAATGATCGTGTGAGTATAATCCCCCCACTAAGTCCATACTTTTAGTCAAGACATAAAGTTGTTGCAGATGATTCTACCTAACTGCTACGAAGTCAGTCAAACTTATGGCTCATTACCCAGGATATATTCTTTTGTCTTTTTAAAAGTTTCTTTTCAACGTTTTGCTGTAAGAGGGAGATTTGAAAGCTACTATAAGTTCATATATCACTGTAAAATGATGTTTTTGTTTTATTTGCAATTATTTTTTCATTATGTTGATAAGCATAGTAAACAGAACCGAAAAGTTAATTAACGTAGGTAGTTTGAAAAGTGATTGTGATGTTTAAAGTATTGTTTGAATTGAACAGCCAGTTGTTTACTTAAAAGGCACTGGAATATTATATTTGGACAAGATTATCTCTTTTCGTATGTCTCTAGTTTTCAAGGTATTAAACGGTTTTTATTTTGACTAGGTTTTTGTATTTTTTCTTTTTCTTGGAACCAACACTTTGAGGGATAGCAGATAGAGGATTATAAGGAGAGAAAGAGGCGATAGTATGTTGTAATTTGGTGAAGAATCATTATTTTTTTCTTTATGACTAGTATTACATCTTCGTCATCATTCTCTGTTTGGACTTGAACCGACAACCTCTACACTAGTAGTAGCCGTAGTCTAGTTTGTAGTGTGTTCTATTAGGAGACGTGAGGCCACGGGTCAAACCCCAGATGCTTTCTGGCAAAAACTTTGAGAGTGAATTAAATCGTCATGGAAAAGTTTCTCAAAAATCTTTAGGTCCCTCCACTCATGTATGAAATTAACCCACACAACAAAAGTGGTGTCAGTAATGACCAATTATGTATGTATGTCTACACTCGCAAGTAATCAACTATCAGGCATCTTGGCTTTCGCCCAAGTTACCATTGAAACTCTGAATGATTTGAATAGATTATGACCTAACCAGATATACATTCCATTTACATTTCCTTTACCGATCATGTGTCAGAACCGTACATGTATTGTGTACATACATATGTATATGTACCATAGAGTTTTAACGGAAAGAAAGTCTGATCTAGGAACATATTTACACCCGTAATTGGTCTACCGTGAAGCGTGGTGATGATTCCAGAATTGTTAGTTGTTTTTATGCGTTGGGGTTTATTTGCGGCTTAATGTTGTTCGTGATTTATTTTTGACTTCCATCGATTTATTTTTGGTGCATTTACTTTATAGTCCAAGTTTTTTACTCTCCACTCCTCTTTGCATGTTGCAAATTATACAATAATTGTATATGCATATTCTAGGTCTGCGAAAAGCTGTTTTATTCTTCATTCAATTCCCATATGATATTTGTTTCAAGATTTCAGTAAATTTCACCAAAAGATTCAACGTGAGTAGTAAGCTTTCACAAAAGATAACATGCTCGATAATACTTAACTATGTACTTAACTATGTACTTAACTATGTATAATTTGTCATTACAACCCTTAAGTCAGGATTACGAACTAATTTCTCACACCATTAATGTGGTGTGTGTGTCGACTCCGAACGACAGATTTTTTAAGAAACTTTTTCATGCCAATTTTATTTACACTCAGAGTTTTTGTCAGTAATCTGCTGAGAGGAAGTTGAAGATGAAATGTTCTTTCATATTTCGTTTTGATGTCTGATCTTGGGTTTGAAACGAGAACTCATGTCTAATATGCTAACACTCCACCTATTAGACTATAGTTACTATACTTACCCCCTTTAATAAAAATATTACGACATGTCCAAGAACATACATACATAATTGGCCATTACAACCCTTCTGTCAGGATTACGGCCTAGCTTCTCACACACCTCTATGTTTGTGGCTAATGATTATACATGATGGCGTCTACAGTTTAAACGACTCCACGACAATTTTTTTGAGAAACCTCATGCAATTTATTACTCTCAGAGTTTTTGCCAGAAATCTGCTAGAGGAATCGCGAAAAATATTTTTCATATTCCGTTTTGGATGTCTACCCGGGATTCGAACCCTGGCCTGTCGTCAAAAAAAAAAAAAAAAAAAAAAAAAAAAAAAAAAGCCAACACACTATCTACTAGACACTGCAACTCTGTCCAAGGACTCATATAAATGCAAGTAAAAGGATTGAAAAAGACATATTGAACTTGAAAAGTCCCTGTAAATGTAATTTTCATTTCTAAAAACCTGAAAAGCTCTCCTCGCATTTTATGAACGAAAACACCACACTCATTCAATTTAAGAGCCAAATGAATGTCATGTGCCATTCCTGTTTGTTATGATGCCTTATTATATTTTTTCTTCTTCAGATTTAAAAGCAATTATTTTCGCTGTACGTAGTACATACAGTAATGGTATACATACATATCTACGGATATGATATGGATAAAATTTAAAAACATAATTGTAATTGCCTTTTACCGCTTATTACGGGTTCCGTTTTTTCTCTTAGTTTTGCTCAATTACCAGAGGCACTGAATCTTTGTTAGCGATTACCAACACAAACATAATGGCTGGAAATAAATGAAGAGAATGAAATAGAAAATATAACGTCAAATAGAAACGCTTTAGATAGAGAGACGAAGGCATTTCAACACATTGTATATACAAAGTATTCTACACGTACTTACATATATGCCCTGTATTAATTAGACAATAATAAACAATCAAGTGCGTGAGAAGTTTTAAAATAGGTTTTCTTTTAAATCATAAAAAGTTTCTAGTTCGCTAAAGATATTGTTTTAGTTTCTTGTTTAGTTTGCTTCATTCAGTTCATGTTTTTTCGAAACTATTGGATAGAATAGAAGATAAAATTGTTCAGTATTCGCAGTAACATTTATCTGACGACCATCGTATATATCACACAAAGTTAAATCTAATGTTAGATTCTGATTGCTATTTTTTTGTGTGTTTATTGTTGATTCGTTCTGTAGTATTAAGCCAGGAAATTCTTTACTTTTTTCAAATATGATTTTAATTGCTTTTGACATGAGCCGCAAATAGTAAAAAAAAAAAGTTTGAACTTGAATGAAACCAAAACCGATTTGTTGTAAAGCGAACCTCACTGAAAAGAATAGAAAAATTTTTAATTCGTTTAGATTCAAAGCAAACTGGGTAAAGATAAGGGGGTACTAATATTGCACAGAACAATATGAAGCTCTGGATTAATTGTTGCAAAAAAAAAAAAAAGTGATGAAAGTAAAGAGAATGTAAAAACAATATGAGCTTAAATACATATATGTACGTATGTATATTCAATTTAAATCACTTATTCAAAGGAATTTATTATTTTTGTTTAAATAAAACCTTATGATACAATTCGATGCTTATAACCTACAGTGGACAGCAAAAGTCCAGGTACACTCTATGTATTTTTAGCAATTTCGTCAATTTTAAGCAATAATATGTACGATACTTTTATATTTATTTATTAATTTCGTTAATTTCTTTGAGGACTGTATTAAAAGTTTATCAAAACAGTTAGTTACTCTCCGCTTTTTTCCCCTAGTCTCCATAGTTTTTTAAAATCGATCTTCCTGGCACTTTTGAGCAATTCTCCTTATAAATAAACATTTTCTGTTTTGGATAAAGAGTTTTCGATTTGTACAAATAGCAGGAAAAAGAAAACTTGACTCTCAGACTGCACAGATTTTCAGGCGTTGATATGGCCAAATTTTTTACTGATTTTGTTTCAGGCTGGTATGGTTGCCAAGTCATGCGGGTATTTGAGAGAATGTTCTATCTTACGAATACATTACTCAGGGACCAAGAATTGGTGTAACTAATGCCTTTTAGTGGCGTTGTCGAATACGAGATCATTTGGTTTGGTTAGGTTAGCGGATAATTTGCCGTTCACAGGCAAGTTCATTCAGTGGCCCATTGTTACTCCATGTTACTCAGTGTGAGGTCTTACATAGTCTTATTTATATAATCAAGTATATTGTTTTAAAGGGGAAGGCGCACACTCAGAATGCAAAGGAATACATCCATTCAGGCCTATAATAGTCTGAATGAACTCTGGCCAATAGAAAAGCAATTTAATCCATCAATATAGCGTAAGATTACTCACATTAGTACTGACTGATTTGTGACTCCGGAAAGTTAGGTTAGGTTAAATTCACTCGGTGTCCCATTGTGTTACTCCATGTATTGTTAGTAGTGGCCATGATGTGTTAGTGGTGGGTTTGAATCACCCACCGAGCTCCAGATGAAACCGGCCAGCTTTCTTAGTGGCACATTTGCCACCATGTCTATTTCTTCAAACGTTCAGTCACCCAATAATCGATGACGTCTGTACTGAAGTGCAGGGCACTTGCATACAAATTGTTGCACTGATTCCATATCCTTAACATAATGGTGGCTTCTGCAGAAATCCTGGTTGGGCAGACCGATCCTGTCAGCGAAATTGCAAATAACGCAGTGTCCCGTTAGAATTTATGATTTAATGCGAACAGCTCTCTTGTCGAACTCAAGTAGTTCCCTAGTTTTCCTGTAATTCACTGTTGGAAACAGCAGTTTTGAAATTCGCAACCAAGTGTGTTGGACCACTCAAGGTTTGTCGACTTCCTTGTTGCTTTTTTCAATATAGAAATTATGCTTATAGGGGCGCATATATCTCCGCTATCCTCAGACATTTCACATCTCATCTCCTGAGCCAGTTTGCTTGCCTTTTCGTTTCCCTCTATGCCATAGTGGTGCAGAACCCAGTAGAAAAGGCTGTT